>JAQHUG010000328.1:890778-903572 GCA_028555095.1 Dicrostonyx torquatus | reverse complement strand
CCATGGTTTGTCTGGAATGAGTCTTTTTTTCTTTCATCAGAGTGTTCACTCATTCACATAAAAAAAATCTTGGCTTTATTATTCATCCACTGATATTTTCCCTATCAAGATAGGCAAGAACCCATTTCAGTTTCTTACAATAAAGGCTCCACATTATCACCTTGTTTGCATTCATAATGGCATGTGTCATAAAACACTGTTTCTCGTGTGATCAGAAAATGGATTTTCTTTGACAATCAGTATACTTTTCCAGCTTTTGTTCTGACTTTCTTATTGATACCTATACCCACATAATCTCACCTACCTAATTTCATAGTAATTGAAAAACAGAAGTACAGACCAGAAAAATATACTCTTGATTGTTAGAACTCCACTGAACTATGTCTTCTTTTGTCTCCTTTCTCGCAATAGTCTGCGTCTTTCTTTCTATTTTATTTCTGAGATAAAATGCCATGATGAAGGCAACTCTTATAATAAAGCATTTAACTGGGAAACAGCTTACAGTTTTAAGGTTAGCCCATGATTATCATGGTGGAAAGCAGACAGGCATGGTGTTGAAGCAGAACTGAGAGCTTTACATCCTGATCTGCAGGCAGCAGGCAGAGAAGGAGAGACACTGAATCCTCACTTTGCACCCTGCTGTGACATATCACCCCCAGAAGGGTCATAACTATTCCAACAACCATATGTCCTAATCCTTCTCAAACAGTTCCATAGACTGGGGACTGAGCATGCAAACATAGGATCCTGTGCAGGTGCTCTCATTCAAACCATCACAACCTCCTTAAACCTCTCCTAACCTAAGTCTAATGTTTTTCTCTCATTTGATTCTACTTATGGGACTAAAAGTGTATCTCTAGAATTGCAAAGCAGGATGAATTCATAACAGTGATTACTCATGTTTTTTTTTAAATCTAACTTCTATTTATAGGTCATATTTCAACAGAGACCTGAAATCTTCTAGAAAACGTAGTCTCAGTTAATGTTCTTAGAGTGTAGTGCTGACTCATTTTTTGTCATCTTGACATAAACCTAGGCATAGGTGAGGGGATCTTAGTTGAGAATATGTTTCCAGGAGAGCAGTTCAGCCTGTATAGGCAAGTTTATAGGTGATAATCTTGATTAATGGTTGATGTGGAAGGGCCCCACCCACTGCTGGTGATGTCTCTGTATAGGTGGTCTTTGGTGCTATAGGAAAGCATGTTGAATAAGCCATGTGTAGTGAGCCAGTAAGAAGCATTCTTCAGTGGTCTCTACATCAGTTCTTGCCTCCAGGCTTCTATGTTGAATTCTTGCCTTGACACTTCTCAGTGATTGAGCGAGATCTAAGAGGAGAGAGATACTTTCTTTCCCAAGTTGCTCTTGGTTATGTTGGTTTAGTACAATAGAAGTCCTAACTAAGATACGTATGCTTCCAAAGTTCCTCTATTCCCCATTCCCTACTGTTAGAATAACAGTACTGTTTTACATTTTCTCCTGGAACATATAGAATATGTGGAACAATCCAGCTTGAAAACAAAGAGAAATGCATGATACACTAAGGTACTTCATTAGTATTTTTCAAACTGAATAAATCAATAAATTATACCCTGAACGTATATTATGGAGAATTTAACAGTGAGCCATGAAACTATTTCAGAATAAATTATTGAGCAGCTCATTTGTAACCACTTTGAAAATAAAGTGGCAATGACCCAGATCTATTATGGAGTCACAGAGAACAAGTCATGCCCCTGTTAATAGGATTTTCCCCTGGTAGACATGAATGCCTTTCATGGAGCCCCTGGGCTTCTCTATTTAGAAAGTTTGCTTCAGCAGATCTAATGGTTTAGGTCTTACATTATTATGAACAAGGTGGGAAGATGAGATCAAATATTAAAACAAGAAATAGAAGTATTTTTGATTGGTTCTGGTGCTACTGAACATTTGGTCTGGCTTCATTCAAGATTTTTAAAAAAAAACGCCTTTGATAAGAATATAGAAGAAAAAATTGTAGTGGAGTTATAAAATAAAATACTTGCAGAAGATTCAGACTGTCTGGGTGATAATTTCTGTCAGGGATATCCTTGTTAAGAAGGTATTTCTATGCTGAGTGGGAGGTTGGCTATGTAATTTTCAAAGGCTTTTCCAAATTTAACGTGTCATCTTCTGTGAAGCGTTATCATCTCATGATGTGCTAGAGGTTCCTGTATAATCCGAGAATGTTCTACTTTGAAGAAATCATAGAGTATATTATAAAGTTCAAGCAAGTTATTTGTATCCACTTGTGTACCTGCCAAGCAGGAGAAATGGAAACGACCAAGATCAAATGCCTGATTATCTCATGTGACACTAGAGCTCAAGAAATGCTTGAGGTTGCTTTATTCAAATTGGACACACTTTAAGTCACAATTATTCCATCATTCAACTGTAGCCTCTTTACTTGTTTTAAAAGCCAAGATACAAAATGTGATTGCTTTCCTTTTAGACATTTATAAAATTCCAGAACTTCTGGATTCTTCTGTTGCTGTTCTGTGTCCCCTCAAAACTGATTTGTCTGCGTGCCATCACCTTAAGTGCCAACAAGAGAAGAAGAGCTTTTATATGGTCAAATTCATAACCTCTGTGTTTTCCAAATCCTTTTAAATGGTAATGAACCTGCATTGCTGTAGAGTTTAATGTTATTTTCCGTCTGCAGTGCAGACAGAAGGTTCTCTCTATGTCAGATATGATAGGAAAGGACACCAGAGGCCACAGAACATTGCTGGATTGGATAAGTTCCACAGATGAAAAGGCCTAATTGAGAGGACTGGCTAAATTTTGGAAGCAGATATATGAGTGAAACGCTGTTGCAAACACGGCTTGAGTAATTTCATCCAAATAAGAAGCTTTCAGGCTTGACTCATGTGACCTTTTAAGTAGTAAATTGTCACCCATTCTACTGAGCTAATGTTTCACAAATCAACTTATTCCTGACTCTGATCATAGTTGAATGATAAAAAAAAACTGAAGTAAACAAGAAGCAATTGTCACTTGTCCTGTATTCTTGCTTTAGGAAGGCTCTCCGACATTTCCTTTCTGTTTCTGTGGTGTGACCTACATCCAGCCTTTATCTTTTATGAATGCTCTTACTAACAATTTCATTACAGGTCTTCGCCATCCTCCACGTCTCTTCTTTGCAGTCCATTATCTGTGAATTACATGACAAATTTTCTCAAATGTTTTTGAACACAAACAACTGCCCTTTGTGAAAATCTTTTATGGCCCTACATAGTTTAAAGTAAAATTCTGTGCTAGTCAAAATATTCTGCTGTTGTAACTATACACCTCAACGAACAAGCAAAAATCAACTTACCAAGTTAACAAAAATCTTGAAAGGGTAAGGGCTTATTTTGGCATTTGGTTTCAGTCAATCATGGTAGGGAGAGCAGGGTAGAGCATGGTAGCTCATACCAAGTTGTTCAGGAAGTAGAGTGAGACCAGACCTGTGCTGGCCAGTCTTTTTCTCCACTCACCTTTCTTCTTTACTGGCCCCAAGCCTATAAGATGTAACTTCTCTAATTTGGGGTGAGTTTTCTCTCCTTTCTTAATACTGGGAATCAACCTACCTCAGGATCCAGCAATACCACTCTTGGGAATATACCCAAGAGAGGCTCAACCGTACTACAAAAGCATTTGTGCTACTATGTTTATAGCAGCATTATTTGTAATAGGCAAGACCTGGAAACAACCTAGGTGCCCCTCGATGGAAGAATGGATCCAGAAAGTGTGGAATATATACACATTAGAATACTACTCAGCAGAAAAAAATAATGACATCTTGAATTTTGCATGCAAATGGATGGAAATAGAAAACTCCATCCTTAGCGAGATATCCCAAACCCTAAAAGAGGAGTTTGGTATGTACTCACTCATTAGTGGACCTTAGCCATTAACAAAGGACATTAAGCGTATAGCTTACAGGCCTGCAGATGCCAAATAGCAAGGTGAACCCAAAGAAAAACTTATATACTTTTTCCTTGAAGTCAGAAGCAAACAAGATCGTCAGACAAAAGTTGGAAGCAAGGGTGTGGGAATGAGGGTGGAGGTAGGGATTGGGGGTGATGGTAAGCGAAAGGGAGGGGGTAGAAGTGAGAAAGGAAGAAAAGGGGAGAGCCTAGGGTTGTGGGAGGGTGGAGATGGAGGAAGGGTGGATATTGGGGAAGGGAATAAGATATCTACATTAACAGGAGTCAATTCAAGAGTTGCAAGAGACTTGTCCTTAGAGGTGATCCCAGGTATTCATAGGGAATTCCCAGCTAGGTACTCGGGCAGCAGAGGAGTGGGTGCCTGAACTGAACTTGTTTCATAGTTACTTTGTTGAATATCTCAATCGTCACCATAGAAATTTCACATGATGGATGGAGATAGAGCCAGAGACCCACATTCACACCAGAGCAAGGGATTGTGCTATCAAGGTCCAGTAGAAGGGCAGAAGGAGGGAGAAGATGAGCAAGGACATCAGGACGGATCCCACAGAAAGAACGTCGCCCCCATGACAGCTGGAAGTAATTCTAGAGGACGACGTCCCCTCTCCCAGTAAAGTTAGCACTTGGATTTAGGGACATCATTTAAGGGTTGATTATAATTAGTATACAATTGAGGGTTGGGGGAGGAATTTTATAAGCTCAGGGACCCCCTTTAAAAAAAAGGGGGGGGGAATTGATGGGATTAATAGATTGGTATTTGTGAGCTATTTTTTATAGATAACTATATTGGCATAGATTTTTGTATATGGATACAAAGTTAAATTATATCGAATATTGTATGCATGCATATGCTTCTACCTCTGTTTAAAACATTCTTGATGTATTGTTATATATATTGATATATATTTACCATTTTACAGTGTACATTTAATCCTTCTGCAAAGGCTCTCAAGCACACAAGGGATTTACTAATTTCTTGTGGAATTTGCAATCCTGTCATGTTGATAAACATGATTAACCATCACAGCCCTTATCACAGAATGGGTGTCCAAGTACTTAATTCTGAATATCTTTGGCATAAAATTTCACTGCTGCCGAATAAAGCTCTTGGGTGAAAGAGTCCTAGATCTTGTCTCCAGTGTAGTAGAATGGGTCTTCGCTGGCATGTTATCAAGTTCATATTTCTAGTCACAAGGTTTCCCTTCTAACTGAGGTTACTATGCCTCCTTGAGACCGAGAAGTCACATATTACTATATGTAACTTGATCTATTAAAGCTAGTTATAACTGGCTGGGCGGTGGTGGCGCACACCTTTAATCCCAGCACTCGGGAGGCAGAGGCAGGTAGATCAATGTGAGTTTGAGACCAGCCTGGTCTACAGAGCAAGTTCCAGGACAGGTTCCAAAGCCACAGAGAAACCCTGTCTTGAAAAAAAAACCCAAAAAACAAAAAGCAAAAACAAAACAAAAAATAAGCTAGTCATAACTGAAGGACTTCTCATATAAATAATCTATACTACTGTGAAGTATTTTTATAAATAGTATTGAAATTGCTCTTCTGTCATAGACTTATGAAAGGAAGGTAACGTTTCAACATCTTCAGTTATATAGCTTTGGGTTGTCTTGGTCCTATGTTCCTACAGACCACAAATAGCCACAGGCTAAACTAATGCAACTATATTTACATTTAGACAGTAGATTTTTTATTTAAATTTCTTTCCATTTTACATACTAACCCAATTATCTTTCCATCCTGCTCTCCTGCCCTCCTCTTCCCCTCTTCCCCCTTCCCATCTACTCCCTTGGGGAGTCAATAAAGTCTTGCATAGCAAGTTGAAGCAGGCCTTATTCCCTCTACCTGTATCAAGCCTGAGCAAGGTATCCTAGTTACAAATTAGAAGGGACAAAGTCAAACTTTCACTATTTGTAGATGATATGATAATATACATAAGTGACCCCAAAAACTCTATCAGCAAACTCCTCCATCTTATAAACACCTTTAGTAATGTGGCAGGATATAAGATTCACTAAAAAATATTAGTATTCCTCCTATAAACAAATGAAAAATGGACTGAGAAAGAATTCAGAGAGAGAGAGAGATCACCCTTTACAATAGCCACAAATAGCATAAAATATCTTGGGGCAACTCTAACCAAACAAGTGAAAGACCTGTATGACAAGAACTTTAAGCGATTGAAGATAAAATTGAAGAAGATAGCAGAAAATGCAAAGATTTCCCATGCTCTTGTATAGATAGAATTAACATAGTAAAAATGGCAATCCTACCAAGCAATCTACAGATTTTGAGCAATTCCCATCAAAACCGACACAAATCTTCACAGACCTCTAAAGAAAAACACTCAACTTCATATGGTAAAACAAAAATCCCAGGATATTTAGAACAATTCTGTACAATAGACTATAATTATTAATATGGTTTTTAGTCTAGAGGAATTCCAAATCTACTCTAGAGTTTCCAATTCTGGAATTTAGGATTCTCCAGTTATTTAAAAAGCTGCTTTCTTCTTATCTGTGTGTTTTCTTATTACTGTGCTCCCCTATTGTATGAAGTCAAGTTGAATTGCCACAAATAATTCCTTGCTTTCACAATTCCCCACAGGCACTGATAGTTCTTACTTCAATCTTTATCTTCTGTTGACCTTTCCCTCTTTGAATTGGACCAGGGGCTGAAGAAATATCTCGGTGGCAAAAGGATTTGACATGCAAGCAGAAGAAACTGAGCTTGAATCTTCATTGCCTTTGTAAAGCTGGGGGACAATAGCATATCTTTAATCCAGGATCCTAATGGCAGAATGACTGGGAAATGAGTTCATGGGGTAGCTACTTGGTGTACCCAAAGACAAAACAGGAGACTCTGTCACAAACAACAGGAAAAATGAGGACCCATATTTGAGGTTGTCCTCTGACCTCTGCATGCATGTACACTGTTAAACATGTGTACAGACACATACAATATACACATGTACATGGTTTATAAAAGTAAATGATTGGCCATAACTGACCATATGTAGTTCAATAAACATATTTGCTCTTGGCAGGTTCCACTAATTCTGCCTGCTGTCTCTTTCCAAACCCCGATTCTACCAACATAGTCCATATGATAATGTCCTGTTTGTATCGGTTGATTTCATCGGAAAGTGTGTTTAGATGTTTTCTACCAAACCCAATAGGCTCCTTGAAGGAAAAACAATAAACTCATACACATACGGCAATCTGATTTATATATTGTCTGTCATTTGAAGTTGGGAACACAAAATAGAGCAAAATTCATGATCAAACTTTCCAGATAATTTATGATATTCAGTTTCTACAAGGTTTAATCTTTTATTATTCTTTTTTGCTATTTCTCATTGATTATCTTTCCTGTTTCAGTTCAGCCTTATTATTTTTAACCCAAGATGACCAAGGATACAGTGAGAAGAACACATCTGTAAAGTTGTATGTGATATGAGATTAATAACTTTAACTTGAAAGAAAATTGATTTTAAAATCTTCCAGCATTGTGTATTATAATAGGAAGCAAAATGGGCTTTCTAATTGTAAACAAAGAATTTCACAAGTGATCTCATGCCTTTCTGTTCATGAAAGTCACTGGAACTCTGACATCGTTTAGTTGCCAAAAGCATTAAAAATGAATTGGCATTTTTAATGTCACCTATGACACCTAGCAAAGAATTCTACAGAATTCATTCCAGGTTTAATCAGAGACTAAACCAGTGGCTTGTCCTGTTGATGTGTAACATAATCCCTTGGAGATATTTTTTAAAGGAGTCACTATCATCTGTTCGACTTGAATCAACAATTTGTGGGGCTAAAGAAATTGCTCAGTAGTAAAGTGTGCTTGCTGGTCTTGCAGATGACCTGGGTTGGGTTCCCAGTTCCACCTGGTGCTTTGTTTGTAATTGCAGGTCTAGGAGGAAATCCAAAACACTATGTTGTCCTCCATGAGCACTGTATGCACGTGAGGCACTTACACACATGCAGGCAAAAGCCCTACACATAAAGTAAAATAACTAAAAAAGTGAAAAGCAATAACTTGTGGAGGTAGTACAATAGCAGTTTTATATATATATATATATATATATATATATATATATATATTATATGCAAAACTGTATATATATAAGTATATACACACACATGCAAACCTATCTATATCATCTATTTATGTCTATCTATATGTCTGTAACTAATCTTTCAATATACAAATATCCATACATACACTCACATGCTCACACACACACACACACACACAAACACACACACACACTTATATCAGTGCATTCAAGTGTGAAACCAGAGTTGAGAATTCATTACAGTTTAGTTCCAGCAAAAAACAATACTGTTATTTAATAATTAAAACTGAATGTGTGTTTCTGTCACCACTAATCTTCATTCTAATATGTCTACAAATTCTACCAAAGCCTGTTATTTGCATTTAAAATTAAGGTAACTATCAAAACCAAAATAGCAATGTAATTTTGCTATTCTTTAACATTTTTTTCTAATTGTAATAAGGTAGAACAGTAACTTTAAAAAGTTAAGTTAGGTTCTATTGCTATAGAAAGCTTATTTGGAACATGGATGTGGCATGTGTTGCTGCTCTCTAACATTAGAGATGTTCTAGTTTGCTTCCTGTTGTTCTGACAAACACAATGACTGAAAGCAATTTGGTGAGGAACAGGTGCATTTCAACTTGCAGGTTCCAGTACCTCATGAAGGGAAGGTAAGGAAGGGACCTGGAAGGGGGAACTGAATCAGAGGCCATGGGGGATTCTGCTTATTGGCTTGTGTCTTCTTGCTCATGCTCATCTACCTTTCTTTGCTTTTTCCTAATATTTAAAGAAATTAAATATAATTGCATTGGGAGTTTTAATATGTTTTTAATATGCACATTTAAATATAGTTCAAATGAAGGTATCTCAGTTTCAGGTCTGCGAATCCTCGTAGAGAACAGATAAAGACCTGAATGGAGGTGTATTGTCTAATATGAGCAGACTCATGGAAATAATGAGGCCTTCCTTGCATCAGACACAGGGAAATAGTAAATCCTTCCTCCTAGTCTGAGAATAATTTAACAATGTGTGCGGAAAACATCTACCACAATTTCTTCCTCCAATATGTTTGGCTGCTACATAGCAGAGATGTCCCACTGACACTGGCTACCTCCTCTTTATTGTGCTATACATAGTAAATTCGCTGAGTATCTGGCTATCAAATGCCTACCATCAGAGTAAGCATAGCCCAGCCCAGCCCATCCGAGCACTTCCATATGTCTGTTGGTCAATTTATTGGTTTCTATTGTTTCTCCATTCCCACACCTCCCTAGACTGGATTTTAGAGTAAAGCCATGCTGGATATAGGAAAATACACTTTCAATTTTTTTTTTTTTGGTGGGGGAATCCCAGAAACTGCCCAAACAATATAGACTAACTGCTACTGCCCTTTGTTGGCTCCCAGATGCTGAAGGTAAGCCCCTATTGAAAAAGGCACCATGTCTTTCTGACTTGAGGCTGAAAAGAACTGGAACTGACCTTACAATTTGTCCCCTAAGCACCAGCTTTGCTAGCCCTGGCAGGTACTAAGCAAGTCTCCAAGGGAGGGGAGCAGCAAGCAATTCTCCCCAGCTGTGATGTCTATGCATCAGCAATCTCCTCTTTGAATTCTGAAAGCATTCAGAGAGAAAAACACCTCAACTGCCTGACCTTCACTGAGCCTTTTCCAGTTGTCCATACCGTGGGAGAAGCGGTGACAGATTTCCATCTTTAAGGAATTTGAGGGGAAGATGGGCGAGCAGGTGTTTAGCTGCCAAACAGCTGTGGAACTATGTGAACAGAATTTAAATGGACCCCAGGTTCAGAACTGGCATGATGTAGATAAAATGATTCACGGGGAGATAGCAAAGCTGAAACACAGTCAGAGATGCAAGAGTCTGAAACAGAATGGGTATTTATGGAAGTAAGAGTTAGAGAGGAAGCAGGGGAATGGGAGACATAGAAAAAGGAATCGGGCCAGATGTGCAGGCTCCTGACTGTGAAGCCAACACTGAGGGGACTGAAGCATGAAGATTGTCCCGAGTGTGAGCCTAGTGAGACTCTGTCTTGAAAACAAACTATAGGAAAATAAAGTGAAACAGAGCCGGACGGTGGCACAAGCCTTTAATGCCAGCACTCGGGAGGCAGAGGCAGGCAGATCTTTGTGAGTTCGAGACCAGCCTGGTCTACAAGAGCTAGTTCCAGGACAGGCTCCAAAGCCACAGAGAAACCTAGTCTCGAAAAACCAAATAAATAAATAAATAAATAAATAAATAAATAAATAAAGTGAAACAGAGAGAAAAGGTGTTCTGTCTTAGGGAAAGAGAACTGCTATGTGTAGAAAAAGAAAAGTCTGCTTCTCCAGGACAACAACCACAAGGAGGTGAACATCTGGAAGAATGTTATACTCTACCTTGGAGATAACTAGAAGTAATAATTTCAACCTCAGGTTTAAATCACCAATAAATCCAAAGCAGGTGCAGCCTCAAAATAGGCTTCCAAAAAGCTCTACACACTTATGGTCAGACCATCTATTTTATTAGGTTTCTTGCTGTCTTTGTTAGTATTCTGGCAGGGTAAAAATGATAAATCAGTACTCTCAGATCCCAAACTTCAATTCATCCCCAGAGTCAGTCACCTGAGGAAAGTATTTCAGGGATCTGAATTTTTTTTTTTAGCTTTAAAATGTATAGTGATGGCATTGCACTAGGGAGATAGTATATTTAGCTATGGTAAGGTAATTTATGTGTTAAGGGCCTTAACTGAGGTGACATATATTCCATGAATATTCCTGGCTCAGCACACTGTAGGGATTGCTTCTAATTATTTGACTTATACAGTGTCTCTGAATAAACAGAAATGGGTTTGTGAAGTAAACCTATTGATTAATGAAACAGTAGGAGGAGAATTAAAAAATCAGCAGCTTTTGAAAACAGGATCCTTGTGACCATTTTCATGCTATGACTCAGATTTTAATGTTATATGTAATAGTCCATCATGCAAAATGTCCCGAGGAAAAAGGTAACTTTTATCTGTGAGACTAAGGGCACTACATTGTGCTCTCCAGGTTTCATTCCATTCATTTGCTCAAAGATAAGCAGCTGGCTATTACACTCTCGTAGGGTTGTCTTCGGACACTATTTCTGGCTACTAGTTATGGGAATGCTTTATGAGATGTCAGCATGTGTAAGAAGAGATAGCTTGCTTTGTCATGGGCAGATAAGCCATAGTCTGAAGCAGACTGATGGCTTTGTCTTTCATCATTGTCATAGGCTTATTTAACAAGCTGTAGTTCTGGGGTTCATCACAAAGAAAACTGTCATTCTCCAGACTCGTGGCCTGAACATCCTTTCATCTCTGTTCAGGGTCTATCTGTCATATGACATCCAGCAGACCAGCAACTCCACAGTACAGACTGTGACCTTAGAACTAGGAAGCTTGCTCTGGAACAAACCCAAGGTTTGCACCTTTGATTAGATTATGTGGAGGAGAAAAACAGATGCTAGCACTGAAGTTGTGTATGCTGATAAACATTGTTACAATATAACTTGAGAGGAAATGCTTCAGCCGCCTGTGCTCATGTGAAAGTTATCACAATGTTATTCTGAATTATAGATAAATCAATTAGGATTCAATAACTCCATCATACCCCCATTTAAACAAACTTCTCATCTCTATATATTAATGACATGTAATCTCCTAAAATCTCTTTGTAGCTTCAATTATAAAGGTTCCTTGGAGACTGCTGATGAGTACGTAAACTTTATGCGAGTATGCAGCTTATGAAAATATGGTATCTTTCACTCTGGAGTAAATTAATGATGTATGCAGAGCTATGAAGAGATCATTCCTTAGTATTTCTGAGCGAGTTCTCTGGCTGAGTTTACTGAGGCCCTAAAGTGACTTCTTTCTCGCAGTCTGTAGGATACATATTGGCTGTGCAAACTGGGCCTGACCTGCTGAGTACAGCACATTGCCTGACCCTGGAGAGAATATTCTGCTCTAACTGTGACTTGGCAGATCACATTAAACTACTTTGGAGACATTAAAGTATAAATATTTCATAGGTCCCCTTGTGAGATTGAATTTAAACTATAGCATTTCAAAGACTTAGTAGTTTGGATTCTCTGGTGATTTCTTCTTTTTTGTTCTTTTTAAATTCTTTATTTTTCAAAGCCATCTTTTACAAATTTTAGTTTTCTTTTGTCTGTTACTATGTTCTTACTATAGTTAAAAAAATATTAGCTATAAAGTTTTAAATCTAAAAGTAAAGGAATCATTTGGCCACCAAATGTCTCGTATGAAAAGACAAAATCCTAAAACTAAGAAGGACATTTTTGTTTTGTTTTGTTATGTTTATGTAATTGAGAACACAGGTGGTGATCACAGCTGGGTTCTGAATGAGGACTCAGGTTTGACCAGGGCTCTTCTAACTTAGCAGTACATTCTGGCAGTGTATGTGCAAAACAGTTAACATGTTCTTAAGCACTTGCTCTAGATACCTAAACAGAGATGTGAGATGGTCTAGATGTGGCAACAAGCGAATAAAAGGCAGATGTTCAGCAAATGGAACAAATACCGGTTTGAATGAAAGAGTTACCCCAGGTATCTTTGAGTAGGAGAGATTTCCAAAGCTCCCAGAAAGTCAACCATAAGTACTATATGACCATTAAAGATTCAAATATTTCTGTATTTCTTTTAACTGAAAAATATCAATTGGCATAGCTGGACATGGGGTGTACATCATTATTCCCAGCACCTGGAAGGCAAAGGCAGCTGGATCTCTGTGAGTT
>JAQHUG010000328.1:794681-809414 GCA_028555095.1 Dicrostonyx torquatus | reverse complement strand
TTATACATTGTTTACATTTTGAGGTCATTGTTCTCATTTGTTGCACAGTTGTTTAAAGATTGTT
This sequence comes from Dicrostonyx torquatus, assembly GCA_028555095.1. Lineage (NCBI taxonomy): Eukaryota > Metazoa > Chordata > Mammalia > Rodentia > Cricetidae > Dicrostonyx > Dicrostonyx torquatus. The sequence continues at coordinate 809,350 of JAQHUG010000328.1, read as the reverse complement.
TAATGTTTTAATATGAAGTCTTAGTCTTTAAGTTATGTAGGTATTAAGATTTCCATGTTTGTCATAGTTAGAATAATCAGGTTCTTTAGATACATAAAAATTTCATTCTGCACAGATAGGTAATATTCAACCACTTTAAAGATCTGTAGAATATGGTATTTAAATAACTTAGGGTTCTGTTGATGTGAGACTCAATTGCTCCTGACAGTACCAATCTATTCCTGAGAGAATGTTGAGCACCGAAGACAATCCACTTGGAGCTTGTTTTCTTTTTGGCAAAACTGGTCTTTGGGCAAGGAACTACTCATGCATTGACCACTGACAAAATGCACAATGTCTGGACAGGACAACAGGATTCTAGAAAAAAGGCTGTCAAATCTTGCCAAGGCAGGGTAAGAGTGTTTTGAAAAATTTCTTGCCTCTGAAGATGGTTTATCAATTACTCTAGGCCTTAACAAAGTTGGTTGCGCCAATGATGCAAATGAGACTTTGGGTGACTGCCCAGGTAACCAGTTGTCTCTGTTATTTGTTGCACATTTTGGAAGTTGCTTGACTGTACTTCCTGCTTACTCAAGAAGTATTATCTCCCTTCTCAAGGTCTTCAATGTGACTGAAGACTAGAAAGTTGTAGTTATTTGCTCTCATGACTTCGCCAAGTTATTTATAATTCAAGATTTAAATTCCTTAAAATAGAAAAAATATTGAAAGGTTTATCACATGTTTCTTGTGTGATATTGTTTATGCTGGTTGTAATTCTTATTTTTATACCAGATATTTGTTATTATTGCACAAAATTTTGTATTTGGCTTAGAACTCTCTTATTTAAACAAAAGGGGGAGGTGCTGTAGGAATTCCTATAGCCAGTAGCCTGTAAGTTACCTGCCCACTTGGGCATAGCCTCTTATACTATATATGTGAATGTAAAGTGTGCTTTCTCCCTATCTTTTGGTGATGTAATTTGGTTTTTGTTTCCTGTTTGTGCAGAGGATTGTGATCTGTGAGTCTACCTTCAAATAAAAAGCCCTTTATTATACTTAAATCTGAGCTAGTGTGGGATTTCATTTTAGTGTCCTTCTTCACCCAGGTTATTCCCTGCTAAAAGAAGTCTAAGTACCTCAGCACCCTTTTATTTGTGTTCTTTATTGTGAAAATGCAGCAGACCAAAGAGGTATTTCTTAGGCCAATGGGAAGGGTAGGGAAGTATCTGATAGGTATTAATTACATCAGCCTCCTCAGGAAGTTACTATTTCTTCAACAATGGATTTTGTATACCCCACTTTGAACTGCAAGTGATTGACATAATGCAATCTTAATGCCCCAAGATCTAAGTCAAGTCAGTATGTTAAGAGGAGCTTATTATAAGATTGTGTGTATGTGGGTTTGTGAGTGTGTGTATGTGGATGTGTGGGTGTGAGGACACATGTGCATGCCCTAGTATAGACATGGAATCAGAGGGACAGTTCATGAAATCAGTGCTTTCCTATCTATATGTGGATTCTTGAGACTGAAGTCATGTTATTAAGAAAATAGCAAAGATTTCTATGCCCTTATAGATAAAGAAAAAAATAGAGGAATTCACAATAGGTGTAAGATAAGAACACTAATATAGAGGAACATATCAAGCCCACACTTAATTACCCAAATATATCCTCTTTGAATCAATTCTGGTTAAAAGTGCATTTGCTTATAATACTAGTTAGATAAGCATACCACTCATTTATGCAGGGGTCAAAGTTGTCTTTATGGATATTTTTTGCAAGTAAAATATTTCAATGGATTTGGGGTTATGGCACTTTCATTTTAAATTAGTCTTAAAAAATTATAATCCGAGAATAACTACTTTTATGTTACTTTTATGTAACACCCAACAATAAATTATAGAACTCAGGCTTTCCTTGTACATAAAACTAGCCATTTTTGGACTAAATCTTTTTAGATATGGCAAAAGTCTGAAAGACCATCTTGTAATTTCTTTGGGGAATTAAGTTACATATCTCCTTTAAAAGACTAGATATGTATCTAAAGGATTTTCATATTTCTGTTTAATATGGTATTAAATTTAGTGAAAGAATGATGAGAGTGTTTGAGGAGCACCCTTGACCACTGCTGTTTGTTTGACCACTAACATAGTGGGTTTCGATGTAGTGATGATTAATTTAGGACAAGACTCTATCAACAAGGCGAGAAAATCAGGGCAGATCCCCTGGTAATAAGGACGGCAAATGTACCTGCTCAGAGGATGACCTAATTCTTTCCAATTCCTTGGTCAGTCACAATCACTGAGACTCTCTGCTTTATGGGTAGGAATCATGTATATAATTATGTCTAACAGTGCCATCTCTCTTTCCTTCATTTCCACTAGTGGTGGACTATTTATAACCTCACATCACATTCTTAAATGAATATAAGGTGAAAGAAAGCATGAAACCCAACTGCAACAGGGAAAAACATCTGTTAATATATCCAAGAAGTTCTAAAGTTTGTCTTAGACACAAGTAAATATAAATGTGGCTGAGGAGGACTGTCATACCAAGCACCACAAGCTATTTTCCTAGTAAATTCTCACCCAGATTCCTTTCCAGGAGGGCTGAGATAGGACTATGAAACTGCAATTTTTTATCATTTTATGTGACTTGTAAGCACATAAATTTTCAGAACCCATGACCCAATCAGGATTTGTGCTTTTCCACCCTTTTCTAAATAATTATGTGTTCCCTTTATAGCTGATTTTTAAAGCTGATTTTATTGTAAAGAATTTTTTTCTTCTGTCAAAAAAATGTCTTACTGGTACCTTCTTATTTAGAATAAATGTTCAAAATCCCTATGCAGACTCTATACTTATGGCAATGAAGAGAAACAAGCAGGTAAACTATACACACTGACATTTTGTTGAGGGGACCAAGCACAGCACATCACAGAGGATGCAGAGAAACTGAACATATTTATGGATAATATTCTCTTTGTTCTTTGGGAATAACAAACACAAGCACATTAGTTTTGAAAATACCAGGTCCCAGTTGCTCTGTCTGTGAGGTTACTCACTAGAGGTGGGTTTTGTGTGTGTGTGTGTGTGTGTGTGTGTGTGTGTGTGTGTGTGTGTGTGTGTAAGAATTTTTAGGACAGGCATATTGTGCATTCATGGCACCAGGTTATTTTGGCACAATCATATCAGATTAAAGATCTACTGAGACATCCTGTAAGTCTAGATAAAACAGCTCCTGGTGTCTGCAACTGTCAGTGATGGCACTCCAAATGTTCAGTCTGTGCAGCAGCAGGGCTTATGTAACAGTCTACCTACAGTCAGGCTCCTGCCAAAGCAGTGCAAACATCTGAGAATGTATCCAAACATTGTAAACTAGCTTCACAGAGGTAAGAGAAAATACATGCGGGGAAAGGCATCTTCAGTACAGTCACATACATTTAAAAAATAATTTTTCAATATACTTACGTTTCAAGAGAAAGATGGAAGAAAGGGGAAAGAAGAAAGAAATGGGAGAAGAAAACAACAAAAAGGTCAGGTTTAAAATAATATTTTTTGGCAGGGGCATAGCTCCATGGTGGTGTGCTCATCTACCCAGTATGGATTCTAGATCCATATCTGCAAAAAATACATAAATAGCTGAAAAATATCCATTTTCCCAGTATCTTGGAAAGCTTATTAAACTATTCAATAATCTTGTATTTGTGGTATAAAATAGTTATAAAATAGAGTTGAATTTTAGAAAATTTGCATTTTCAAAATTTGATTATGCCAAGATCAAAAAGTGTTAGTCTCTGATTCAAAAGCTTCCACTCTCATAAAAATTTCAAGTGCTGTAAAATAAATGTGATGTCTAGGTGAGAATTAATCTCATCTCAAAGAGTAACAATTTCACTCTATGTCCTCAGAACTCCCAGGACTGTGAAATAATTAATCTTCTATATACAGACTGTATTAACAAATTTTCTGACAACTTCCAATCATTTTTCTTTCAAGTGTGGTCAAGCATGGGGGCCTAGTATGGAAGTCAATATGCTTACAGAGTATTTTTGATTCTATAGACATAAACTCTTCATGTCAGAACCTATGGTAAGGAGACCAGAGTGAGAAACTCTATGCTTGGAAGAGACGACTATTCAGTGAGAAAGATTCCTGCTCTGCTATATATTCTGCATGACTTTATTCCAATTCTCCCATGCTGGGATTTATAGAACTTTCTTTGTTACTCTGTGTGTGTGTATTTCAGTCAACTCAATAATAAGTCATATATCACTATTATGTCCCAAATGTTCATATGGTTGAGAATTGTTGCTAGGATCAATGGTAAATATAGCAGGCAGGTTGATACTTGAACAAAGATTTAGTTGTGCTACTTGTAAGCACATCTTCAGTGAGACCCTGTTGTTGATTGTCTACCTCCTTGGCTTTTTATTCAGAGTTTCTACTAGCATTGGTTTGGTCCACACATTTACAATTTTTAAAGGACATTTCCTTGTACTGTTTTATTACTTCATTCATTGTCTCTTGATGTTACCACAACTCTGCTACTGTATACTTATTTCAAGTAATTTTTCATGTCTAATTGTGTGTCAGATGTTTATTTCCTTGGCCAATTAGCTAACTCAGATTCTATTTCTTGATAAATTGCCAAACTAACATACTCAAACCTAACTCATTGTTTTCCTCCAATCAATATCCTTTCATATTTTCTATATTGTATCTGTGATTTGTCCTAAGACAGAGTGAGTAAAAATAAGCAAATAAAACCTTGATATTATCCTCAACTTTTTTCTCTTCCTTCTCTCATCCACAATATGCAAGGAAGCATAAAAATAACAAGTTTATAACTTTAACACATTTTTGATTCTCCCCTTCCAACTATTTCATAGTCTAAACAGACACTGGGCATTCTGATACTTGACAATAGAATAGCATTCCTAACAACACCTTTGCTGCATAATCAGCACATAAATAGCATCCTCTGTAAGATTCTGCTTCACACCCTTGAGTACCATTTATTGCAAAAGTTCAAGTAGACATGTCTGTTCTTAATGCAGTAAATATGTGGTAAATCTCCACTGTGTTAAACTGTTTTATAAGACTATGATGTTAGTTTACTTGCTTTTGTGATCTGATTGTTTAACTAAGCATGGGCAATTATAGAAGTAAGCAGCAATAAGTCTATTACTATTAAAGTGATGTATGATACTAAATGTCCAAAAGCCTATGCCAACAAAAGCTGAAGGTGGAGTTCTGAGAACAATAAAGATAAATTATGACATCACTTTTCTCAACATCAAAAAGTTTGCAGTTTTGCCTAAAGAACTACTATTTTCATTAAATAAATGAATCCAAATTAATGATATGGTAAATCAGACCAGAAGCAGGCATTTATTTACAAAAAGATGAAGTTGACATTCTTTGGAATTATGTCAAAGAAGCTATTATTTCCACAGAATTAACAGTTGAATAATGAAGTTTAGAACTTCTATCCATAAAATGTTCTCAAATTGAAAACACTCAGTAACCTAGAATGCAAGTTTATTTCAGTTGGCATGCTAGTTAATAACAGAAGCCTGTTCTCTCAATAAATATTAACAATAACAGTAACATAAACACATAGGATACACATTGCATGACATCTAAGGTCACTTGAGGCTGCTCTTTTTAAAGATACCTAGACTGTACCTCCACTATTTTATATTGAAACGAATTAAAAATTTACAGGCTTACCCTTTATTTGTCCCTTGTTTCATGTTATTGCTGTTCTTCAAATAATGCCTGTTTCACCTTGCAGTAATTTTTTGATTAAACAGGTTTTACATCTTTTAAGTGGCACTTATATAATGAAATTGTATTGACATTTTTGTCATTCTAATAATTCTATCAATAATTGATGTACACATTCTGAAAGTACAAACAATGTGTCATTAGGAAAGCCAATAATGCTGTGGATGACATTATTCAGTAAATTTGTTGGTTCTTGACATTGCTTTATTGAATTCTAGAGGTCATTCAATAAACCACCCTCTTTGAATTCAGCATGTTATTATCTTCAGAAGTAATAATGTGGCCTGTCCTTTCCATGAGCCACTGTATTCTTATCAGAGCTTGGAGATCATCTAATGTTGTAAATAAGAAGCGGGTTGTGTTCCCAGCACCTGAGAAGAGCACAGCCGTTTTGTTCCCAGTGCCTGGTTCCCAGCCGTGGTTGTGGCTGCTAGTTTATGCCTGAAATAACCACAAGAAAACTGATTCATTTCAACTCTGCCTGGCCCATTATCACTAGCCTCTTCTTGGCTAACTCTCACATCTTATTTCAACCCATTCTTTATAGTCTGTAAGTCACCATGAGGTAGTGGGCTTACCAGGAAGATTCAGCATGTCTGACCCTGGTGGCTTCATGGCGGCTCTCATACTTCCTTCCTTCTCACCACCTTCCCTTCTGTCTACTCCGCCCACCTAAGGGCTGTGTCCTATTCTATAGGCCAGGCAGTCCTTTATTCAACCAATGAGAGCACAGAAATACAGAAAGGACCCTCCTACACCAATCTAGAGTTGCACAGTTCATTCAATCCTGCATAAACTTGTTTAGGAATATATGTAGCAAGCAAATTTCCTAAATCTTAATGAGGTCAGATCTTTTTCTCATCTATCAAAATACTAAGGTTAATCCTTTTACAAGAAATTAATGAATTCTTGTTTATGCAAATACGTACTTATATATGATTTGCGTTACATATGAAATATATGAATGCATTTCAAACACTTGTGCATAAAGACACAGTTAATTTTATCCATTCATATCTATGTATATTAAGTACATAAGTTTTAAAGTGTGAAAATATCGTCAACATTTCCTAGAATAATTTGCAGCATCTGTGTTTTTCCCTGAAATTATTTTCATTATATAATTTTACTGAGAAAAAATAACAAGCAGACTACACAGTAAAAATATGTGTTTTAAATACTTAGTAACTTGATACTCAAAAGACTTTTTAGTAACTTTAGCTATCTGCAAAGTTGTAAAAAAGGCTATTGAGTAACGAGCTATCTTCAAAGTTATAAACCTTAAGTTTTTCAGCACTTGTTGAAATGAAGTATGACACAAGCTGGAATTTCCCATATTTTTTTGACTTGACATTCCACAGTTTAGGTTATACATACACATAACTGTGTTCTAAAAGTATGGACATTCCATGAATAAAAATTATGTAAGTTTTAGTGTGTGTCCAGTTATAAACAGTAGGATGATTCCCACTTTGTTCTGCCTAACACAGGCATCCATAATATAGATGCTGTGTTTACATATTATCCAGTGCAAATCCACCTGAACTATTAGATTGTTATGTTGTCACAATGCTTACGTACTATTATCATCTAATCACTCAATGAGGGCCATAATTATAAGAATAGTGATGATTACAATTTCGATTTGCTACATAAAACATGCAAAGTGCTTGTTTTAAGTAAAGTTTAAAGTTCTTGATTTGATAAAGAAAAAGTAAACATATTTTTAATGCTTGCTAAGAGCCATACACTCTTCTTCTTAATCTCCACAGTGCCTGATTTATATATAAATATAACACATATTTATGTATAGAAAACATGCCACATATAGGATCCAATTATATCTTGTATTCTGAACTTTCACTGAAGACCTTGTATACCAGAAGAACTACAGTATATTTTTACTTAATGTAGAAAAACAGTATTAATTGAATATTTCTTCACCAATCAGTATAACTCTTAAGGAAGAGACCTGGTCAGTGGTCCTCATTAGCTTAGACCACGAAACCCAATATGAACAAATTCAACAAAATCAACAATATGGGATCAGTATAACTCTTAGGAGTCCCAGCTGTTAGGTGAGTAACTGTGCCAGAGTGAAAGAAGGACTCCTGAGCCTCTTTTTTTTTTTGAGCTGTGATTTTGATAACCAAAGGCTCAGTTAGTCTGTCCTCTGCAATTCTGAATGCATTTTCTTAAAGTTCCCTTTAGGGGAAAAGGTTGGGTGGGAACTGCTGTCATGAGATAAGGTAACATTTGTTAAATACTGCAAGCTCCCCCTTCTTGTTAGGTTCCTGTGACAAACTGGCTTGAATATTTATCTGTGACTAATAGAGACCTCTTTTATAGACTCCCATTGACTCATTTTACTTTGAAACAACACGGTATTGACATCCCCATTACCACCTCTGGGACTGCTTCTCAAACTGGAGATAAAAGTCCGCTGCTCTTTTTGTGTTAGATGCACCTGTGTGGAAAAAGCTAGCAAAATAAGCAAAGGCTTCACTTGCTAGTTTTTTAGACTCGTGTAACATCTCAATTTTATTTCTTACTGATACACATTATATAATTTTACTGATAAAGCCAAATAGAAAATCCCTCTCAACCATGCACACTGTGCATTTCAAAGCTTCCCATGTAAAATAAAAAAAAACAGATCACATACTTTCATACATAACAGTACCAGATATACATTACAATTCCAAAATTAAGGAAAGTGAGGACAGTGAGGAAGCACTGAACAAAAGCAAGACCAAAAACCATCTGGGAAAACTCCAAACTCGGCATCTCCATGTTTTGTGTCAACGTTATTTCCAGCTCTCCAACTCCCTTCACCTTTGTTGACTGGAACACACTTCTTTTTCTTGAGCAGATTCTACTCCTCGTTAGCAGTTCTCCTCAGCAGCATCCCATGATTCTGGCACCTCCAACATCTTGAGACTTCCAAGGCAATCCAGACCCCACATTCATACTTTATATAATGTTCTCTCTAAACCTCCATTTAGGGCCAACCCGACATATCCTGGCCTCAGCAGCTTTACTTAGTCATGGAGGAAAATTCTACAACTCCTTTCTTATATCCTTGACTCTAAAGTCAGAACTATGTGGACAAAAATGCAAAGTTCTGATGCTTGTTAGGGCTGAAACACAGCTCCATGCTTCAACTATTTCTTCACAAGCTTCTATTTTTTTTTTGTTTTTTTTTTGTTTTGTTTTGTTTTTTTGTTTTTTGAGACAGGGTTTCTCTGTGGCTTTGGAGCCTGCGCTGGAACTACCTCTTATAGACCAGGCTGGTCTCGAACTCACAAAGATCCGCCTACCTCTGCCTCCTGAGTGCTGGGATTAAAGGCATGTGCCACCACAGCCCGGCTCATAAGCTTCTATTTTCAGTGCATTTCTTCACTGCCTAAAATTTGCTGTCCTGGAATTTGCTCTCTAGACCAGACTGGCCTTTAACTTGGAAATCCTCCTACCTCTGCCTCTAGAGTGCTGGGATTGAAGGTGTGTACTACTACACCAGCTCTGAACATGTTTTCTATTACCTTTTCACAAGATGAAAGCTTACCTGGATGGAATCTTGCCCTGAGGTCACCACTCTCTTTATTCCATTTAACATCACACATTTCTTTAATCTGTTTATCCTTATGAATGCAGACTTTATTTCCACTCATCTTTTGGGTGTCCTTTTTTTTCTCGAATTATACATTTTGTATTTTTCCTTTCTCAACATGGTACTTTTCATTATAGATCTTCATTAGAGTGAACACTAATGAACCCACAACAGAATAATATTAGGCTGTAATAAGATTTCTTCTGCCAACAGAATTAATCCAAAACTCTTAAATTTAGACTCAGGCAAACTTTTTGGAAAAGAGCAAATGCAGCCAAATTCTTCACGAGGTATCACAAGCCTGATCTTTATTCCACATACTAAAGCTCTTCTCTGAAACCTCTTGAGCCAGACCCCCACACTTCAAATCACCATGAGTACCACTCTTTGCCAAGTTCTTACAAGTATGGACATTGAAGCCCCATGAAAAGATCTCAATAACTTTTCTAACCCAAAGTCCCAACATCCACATTCCTCTATAGCCCTTTTCTTATATCCTTGACACTAAAGCCAGAGCCATGTGGCCAAAGCTGCCAAGTTTTTCAAATAAGAGCATCATCAGGCCTATCAGGCCCAGCACCCCACTTCTGGTGCTGATACCAACCTCTGTCCTAGTTAGAGTTTCTATTGCTGTGAAAGGGCACCATGACCATAAAAACTTTTATAAAGTAAAACATGTAATGGAGGGTAGCTTACATTTTCAGCGGTTTAGTCCATGAACATCATTTTGAAAAGCATGATGGTATAGGCAGATAGAGTGCTGGAGAAGCAACTGAGGGCTCCATAGCTTAAACTGCACACAGTAGAAGCTGTTTGCCACAGTGAGTGTAACTTGAGCATATGAGAACCCAAAGTCCACTCCCAGAGGCACACTCTTCCTCCAACAAGGCCACACCTACTAATAGTAATAAGGCCACACTTACTAATAGTGCCACTTCCTAAAGAACAATGGATACTGTTTTTATTCAAATAAGCACAATCAGTTCAGTCAGTCACTTACAAATCTTTAGCATACACCAGTGGGAGGCTGGCTTAATCCACTAACTAGTAAAAAAGTTAGTCTATAATGTATGCTTCTTTTAAATAGAGCCCATGTGTGAGAAATTGAAACTAGTTTGTATATAAAGAAATATAGTTTGAACCTATCTTCAACTTTCAAATTCTGTTGCTCCTTTGCTATTGTGAATCATTTCAGTAACCTAAATTGTTATTAAGCTGTCTGTAACAATAGCATTTATTATTGTAGTTTAGCTGCCACAAGACTCCTATAATCAGAATCCTGCTTAAAACATTCTCTGAATGAATTTCACTTATAGATGATAATGGTCACCTGAGTCTGAAACCTCTTCTATAGTCTTCTAAAAACAACAATAGAAGACATGAGTCTTTTTAAATGTGTACAAATGTACAATTGGTAACACATTGGGGATTGTTGGTAAATAAGGCCTCCTGTAGGCTTTCAATACCGGTAAGCAGAAAACTACAACCAGATTTTGTAGCTGGGAACACTCCATTAGTTTGGAGATTACGGGAAAGAGTGCAGATGTTAGAATTTCTGTGAGAGAATGGAAAGACACATGTGTTTGTTAATATTGTTCTCTTGACAGGATCTAAAATCCTGAGAGAAGAACCCATGTGCCTTTCTGGGCTAAAGTTCCCAGAGTGGGTCAACTGAAAGTAGGAAGACTCCCTTAGCTACAGGTGGGATCATCCCAATGTTGCAATCCCAGACTGAGTACAAAGGAGAAAGTGGGCATTCCTCACTTTCTGCTTCTCAACTGCATGTGCTGTGATCAATTACATTTCATTCCTTACTTTCTGTGCCATGGTGGACTATACTCTTAAAATGAACCAAAATGAGCTCTTCTTTCTGTAAGGTGATTTTTGACACCTTAACAAGAACTAAGATGACGTTCAAAATCAAAAAGAGAAATAATGAAACTAAGAACCTAAGCACCACATTCAGGTAATTTAAAGCACCATTTGGTAGATTGGGTTTCAAAGAAGATAATAGCTGTGACAGACACATTTCTTCCCATGGAATGCTTTGAAAAAAGTAATCAGGGAAAGATCATTTAAAAATAAAAACTAAAACTTACTGATCATGGGTAGAGATGAAACTTAATGCAATAATAATGTGGATAATGAAATTTGAAAGGCCCTAACTTATATCCTAAACTGAAGAAAGTTAAGCATCCCACACAGCCCAAAACCAAAAATGTTAGAGTATACTTCTTAAGGACATCTATATCTTTATATAGTTTTACAAATATAATTATGTATGTATATGAGTATATGTTCATAGATAGATAGGGAGATATATGACTATCACTAGTATTCTTGAGGTATGAAGATGGTCAACAAAAGGCTAAAAGTGAAATATTTTGAGCCAAATCTAAAGAAAAATTTTGTAAAAAGTAAGCAAAAGTTTAAAACTCAAAATATTTGTTCTGATAAATATCCTGCTCCCTAAGTCAATAAGTCAGTGGTAAAATGTAGCTCATACTCCCACTGGGATTACTTGGTTTTGATTTTAGAATACATTGAACCAAAAATATAAAAATTTTAAGAAGAATGCTGCAGAAAAATAAATGTAACAAAAGTCAACACAGTTGAGGAAAGAAAGTGAATACAAGTGCAAAAATAATCAAGAAATGAAAAATGAATTATATGATCCTTATAGAAATATAGATTAGAATAAAATATTAACAAAGCCACTTAGAAAGGGAAGAGGAAGAGCTGAAAGATTACATTGAGCTTTTTTTTTAGAGTTACTTGTTTATAGAGAAAGTTTATGAAATGGAACATAAGCAAGAAAAATAATGCCCTTTAAATAATCAAAGAACCTGGAGCAGAATAAAAGTAGTATTTAAAGTGGTAAGCTTGAGGAAATAATAAACTTAAATAAACATTCTTAGAAAGCCTAAATTGTATTTGGGAAAATGATACAAAATGCATGTCTGAGAAATATAATATTCTGATAAAACTTAGGTACCTTAAGGAAAAGCAAATTACTAGTTTCTTTAAACACAATAAGTTTTGCTTTACTGAGAAGAATATTAGTTTCACAGGACATTCCTTGAGAACAGTTCAGAGAGTAGACCAATTGAGAATCAGTGTTTCTGAAAAAAAATAGTGATGCAAAAATTAATCAAGGTTTTTTATAGTCATGGAAGTGTCTTTAAATCTTACACCCTACAGTAAAATTTGTGCCAAATTTAAGTCATATTTGCAAGCATTGGAAAACAAGTTTTTTACAGGAAATTCATGGTCTGGGGGGAGGTCCACAGCCCCAAAAAGCTTTGCCTTTTTTATATAATTAGACCAAGATTCTGGACTGGCATGGACATTGCACAAATATGATAGCAATAAGTTAAAAGATGCCCTAGAGTCACTGTACAAGATAGCCACAGCAGTCATCTGCCTGATGGCCATTCTAAAGTAGGCACTACAGCCAAGGTGATCCTGAAGTCTCTCTCATCCCGGGAGACTCCAGCAAGCTGGGTACCAACTGGGCTCGGGTGAGGCACCACTTGAACCACAGAGTCAGGGACATCTGCCTCCTTGCCCTGCTGCCACCTTCTGGGCCTCTCCGGGAGTACTCACAGCAGTCAGCTGCTGCACTCGTGGGGACTCCGGGAAGTGGGTTCACATTCAGGAATCACGGAAGTGGCTCAAGCTCACCTCCTGCATGCTGCTTGTTCCCACTCATTGGGCTCACAATGGTAGACAGGCTCCCAAACACCACTTCCTCCAGCAAATAATAATTTGAGGAATTTGGATGTCTTTCTCTCAACTACTTCCTGTTTTTGTTTCCACAGAGGATGAGAGCCTGTGGATTGCTTCCCCAGACTGGTATGGTTTGATGAAGGTTATCCTGAAGGTTATCATGAACAGCCTCCAAAAATTACTTCACCCAACGTCTGACTGAGATGAACCTAGCACACAGGATGCACCATAAAAGACATGAATAACAGCAGCCCCAATCAGTAGTAAGCAGTTTGGAGAAAATATGCCAATATTTCTAAATATTGTTTACAAATGTTTCTTTACATTCAAAAGGGGATATGCTATATAGATGAATAATTTCCTATATATCTTGCTTATTGATACAAGTTTAAAGTAAATTTTGTTATACTGTATATTTATGTTTCTGCCCTTGATTAGGGTATTGTGTTTGTGTAGTTCATTTAAAAATGTAATGTATAATTAAGAAATATAGTTTACTAGATAGTCATCTATAATAGTCAAGATTGTAATCATGTTAGTTAGATTTTCTAGACGTACATAGATGTATTTCAGATGGATAGGTATTCATTAAATCTTTCACAGACCTTCAGAATATGCATTTAAAATGTTTTAATAACTTAAGACTTTTCATGACATTGAGACACATCTGTTTCTGGCAGCACCAATTACTTCAAGAGGAAGATGGTCATCAAAGAGGATCCCTATGGAGTTTGTTAGCCATTTGGGCAAGAAACCGCCTAGACTGCTGAACTGGATATGCAGGACCCACAGAGAAATGACTGCTGAACTTGCCTAAGCATGAGATAAACTTTTGGGGTTCCTGCTTCATGAAAGATTCTGCCAGACATTCTGCAGGACATAGAATAGAATGACTGAAAAACTGCCTATATAGGCAGAACTATCTTTGAAATTTCCTGCTTCATGGAAAAGTCTGCAGGACACTATGGGCCTGTAGGCCAAAGATGGATGCCCCAATGATGCAAAAGAACTTCGGTAACTGTCTAGGCAGTGATATATCTCTGTCAATTGTAGAATTTTGAAAATTGCTTACAATGTACTTCTTGTTTACTTAGGTATTATGATATCCTTTTATAGTCTTTGATGGAGTTGAAGAATTTATAGTTATAATTATAGTTTTCCTTAGTTATGATAAAAGATAAATTAGATAAAAATATTGTAACTGTAATTCTTACTTGGTGATTGTTTTATTATATGTAATTTTACTATGTCAAAGTTAAAGACTTCCTTTTTGTTTAAACAGAAAACGGGAAATGGTGTGGGATGTTCTTCTGTCTATGTGTTGCTTTTATTGGTTAATGAATAAAGAAATTGCCTTGGTCTTTGTTGTAAGTAGCGGGGAGAGGGGTGCGTGTTGTTTGTTCCCCGCACCCAGCTTCCAAGCCCCCAGCCGCTGGCCTGCTCAGCGGCTGGCTGCATCCGAAATAACCACGTGACAAACTGGATTCATTTAAACTCTGCCTGGCTTATTATCATTAGCCTTTTCCCGGCTAGCTCTCATAATTAAACTAACCCATTATA
>JAQHUG010000328.1:740389-756672 GCA_028555095.1 Dicrostonyx torquatus | reverse complement strand
TATGCCTTCTGATCATTTACCTATGATTAATTTTAATTGGAATTCTTGGCAGGGATGATGTAAAGCTGGTACTGGCTTCTCTTGCCATATCACCTTGGGAAGGTGATTGATCAGACTGGCTATTATATTCTGCAGTAATGATGGCACCTACCCCAGAATTTTTTCTCAAGGAAATAATGCTTTCTTCGTGGAAATTCAGCAACACTCATGTGGAGCAATGCTTTTAGATGTTGAAATTTGTTTTTCACAATAAGATGCGATGCAATTACTTTGCCATTTGTTTGGTTGTTTTTGTCTGAATTAATCATCGCTATTATGATGATGTAATTCTATCAACCCTGTATTTATGGATTGGCATTGTGTAATGAAAAAGATGTTCTTCTATCATTATATCCACTGTTTTTTTCCTAGCAGTAAATTTTTATTGTTTAAATCACAGTTTCAGGGTAGAAAGGTAATTCATTATTTTCTCAAATAATCTAACATAGAATTAATATAACAGAAAGATGTCCATCCTTTATATCAGTACATTTTATAATGTATCTGAATAAACTCTTAAATACATTTTTAAAATGTATTATAGAATCACTTTTGGTTTTATTAATTTTGATGGAAAAAACAAAAATTTTCCCCAGTACCCTTTTAACTTGATTACTGCATCCTTTCTCTGTATCCATTTGTTTTAAATTTATTTTTACATGCCCCTTCATATTTTCTCATGTAATATTTTCCCTATATTATACATTATTATTTTTTGAAGAAACACTATTAATTTCTAGTGAAGATAATTGCTGAGTCCTCTGTAGACCCTGCTGAAAAATTGAGCCATCATCCCTCAGCTAGCCCAGTGCACTGCTCACCACCCAGCCCCAGGGTCCCAGAGACAATCAGACACAGCGGGTAGTCCAATCAAGCAGGAACTTTGTTTATTTCCTTTCAGCCTGTAATTTATAAAGCAAAAAACCACGAATCCCAGAAGAAGTGGAAGGGGAATTAGCCAGTCACATCAGCAGTCATTCTGCATGAGGAGGGGCTCCTATAGCTTCTAATGGGGACCTCAAGGGCATCAGGCATTTTATATCATCTTACCCATCTTTAACATCAGCATGTTCTAGTAAATAAGTCAGGTCTCCTCCCCAGCTTGCTCCCCTTCAGTGCCATCTTGGTTGGTCATATTCTTCATTGCTTTGTTTTAATATATAATATTCAACTTTATCTGCAGAATTTTGTTATTTTGCACAGTGTCATCTTCTAGAATATCCTATCAAAACCTATTAGTAAGTATATCAGTCTTGCTCTGTGATTATTTTTTTGTGATTATATGTTTTGGAATATTTACCTGATTTTTTAACTTATGGATTGATCTCAGCAGGAATGCTTCAAATTGTCTTGTGACACAGTGAACCAATCAGTTTACTACTTTGTGGAATGAACCAAGTGATGAATGGACGCTTTAAATAAATCCCACACTAGCTCAGAAATGAGAAATAGATAGTTATTTATTTAGGGGTAAACTCACAAATCAGAATTCTCTGCTTGACCAGTTGAATCCTGCAATCCAAACAAGCAGCCGGCGGAAAGGAGGAAGGAAAAAAGGGATGGATACAGGTTCTGTGTCCACGTACATAGTGTAAGAGGCCACACTTCAGTAGGCAGGTAATCACAAGCTGCAGGGCTTCCTACAGCACTATTTCTGCTCCATCCTATTTGCCAATTTTCGATAAAGTTATGTTTGACTTACTTAGGAAAATCTGGCATACTCATTTCAATCTCCCCTAAAAAACTTACTTATCGTGAGTGTGTTTCTAAGATCTACTTCTGAGAATTCTGCTGGGTATCCCTAGAAGTTTACAGAAAGAAGCTCTTGGGGAAAAGGTGTAGCATTTGCTTTATTTATTTGAAGCAAATAAATATTCATATACATATATGTACCATTATTAAATTTGGCTGGACAAAATAGATTGGGAGGTTAGCATACAGTTTTCCGGTAACAAGAATCACATATAAATTCTTCAAGATTCTCTCCTACAATCAGTCGCTTTCAGCTCTCAGCACTGAGGGCTTTTTAGAAGTGCCATCAAGCTCTATACAGAACATCTAATAATCAAAGTAATGGTGCAATTTTGCTATCAAAGTGGTAGAAGCAAAATAGACACCCAATAGCAGATTTCTCCAGGTCTTCTCATTCTACATTCTCAGATATATACAACACCTTGAGCAGAAGGAGTTCCCATGTTATCATGATTTCCATGTTGGCTCTCTCTGATATTTACTGAGTGTTTCTAAGTGAAGGCCTTCAACATTCAGTACACCGAAACATTTCTTTCCCAAGAACTGTTTCTGAAGGTATAAACTTCTGGGATAGACACTTTCATGGGTATTGTATCCATAGGGCTTCTCTGCTGAGTGAGTTCTCAGGTGTAGTACACAAGTCAGGGTCCTCACCAGTGTGTGCTCATCTGTCTACAGAGAGGTCGGCCTTGCTTCTGAAAGCCAGTGCACACTCACCCAATCCATAAAGCTTCTCACTGAGTAGGAGATTTACAAGTGTGCAGTTGGCTATTTCCCACTAAAGTCTACCCACATTTACTGTACTTAATTTAAATTTAAATAAACAAAGGTTAATGCAAAAGTAATGATTTTTCTATAGTATGCAAATATACTGATGTATGAAAAACAGCTTTCAAGAGTAATATTGACAAATTACTACACAATTTAACTTTACTCTAATATTTTTCTATCTATGGAAACTGATCAGCCTGATAGACATGTGTCTTTCTCACTCATAAAAGAAAGGAAACTTATCCATAAGCCTGTGCTATCTGCACTTAGTTCTATTTAATCACGTGTCTCCCTTCACTACATTATATCCATTCTCAAAACAGAAGATCCCATAACTATGAATATTTCAATCTTATCTTATTTTCCATTTTAATGATTATTTGTGTCTAATTTTAAGTTCAAAAATAAAAGATCTAGGATGAATGCTATACTTGTTTAACATGCAAAAATTGAACTGATTTTCAGAAAAACTATTTTTGTAGAAATTATATTAAAGTTTTCTTTCTTATTTTAGCATGGTTTTATGTACATATAGAGATTTAGATATTCATATACAGATATGTGCCATTATTAAATTTGGCTGGACAAAATAGATTGGGAGATTATATGTAACAAGAATCACATATAAATTCTTCAAGATTCTCTCCTACAATCAGTCACTTTCAGCTCTCAGCACTGAGGGCTTTTTAGAAGTGCCATCAATCTCTATACAGAACATCAAATAATCATATGTAATGGTGCAATTTTGCTATCAAAGCGGTAGAAGCAAAATAGACACACAAGAGCAGATTTCTCCAGGTCTGCTTCAATTCAGAACAGACAGATAAAAGATGAATTCCCTGACAGTCAAGACTAATACTTTTATTCAAGCGGCCATCATATTATATAATTTTATAATTTCTTTCTTGTTTTTAAAATAGTTCTGTGCATTAGCATATGAGATCACCATGCTGCCTTCATATGCCTATGCCATTGTACTTTGTTCTCATCCGTACCCAAATCTACTGACATTACCCACAGTTTGCTATGCTATTTGTAGAACTAGGTATTCTTAAAGTATACTTTAATGTTAAAGAGGTTCTAATATCTGGGACTGGCATATAAAAGACTGAGTGCTATTTTGTGTATTCTGATTCCCAGAGGAGAAACAGCAGTTTACTTCTAAGTCATGGGATGTAAAAGCTACAGATATGAATAGTTCACTCACTTATTCTCAAACTTTATATGAACCTCTGTAGGCATGATGATACATACTTGGATCTCTTTCTTACTTTAAAATGCATTTATCTTACAAAATGAACTGATTTGATTTTCCCTTACAAAATTCATCCTGTCCATGTGGAAATTAATAGTTTTTACTCACTTATGAAAAGAAAAAATATATACAGGTTTAATAGAAAATAACTGTCTCTTTCTCTGTGTGTCTCTCTCATATCCTTCACTCATACAGATACAACATAATGTAAGAGTTGGTTAGTTTAGGATGCTTAGATTCCAGTTTAACAAGTGCCAGTTTAGGGGACTTCTACATGCTTATAAATCAATTCTGGGCTTATTTTCCCAAGTATTATTTTAAATGGAATCAAACTCAAACTGTAAACTAACACTAAATATCCCATTCTGCTTTGTGCTTTATCAAGACTGTTTAGATCTTATCAGGAACGTTATCAAAAATCAAACCCAGAGAGGTTGGATCCAACCAGACAAATAAATAAAACTGAAGTGCTACCAGAATACATAATATGCAAGTCTAGAACCAGGCTGCACTTCCAATACTCTGTGTTTATTTGGACAGCCACTACAGCTACTTTAAAGTCTAATTTGTAATCTGTAAAATAGAAGATCCCAGGATTTTACCTCAGAGGGCAATTAGTGTGATTCACTCAGGAGAGAGTGTAAATTTTGTTTGTACACAGCAAGTATTTTGTGAGTGTGAGGGGTACTCAGATGATTGATTTTGAACAAAATATAGAATTTTTCCAATATCGTTAGTGTTGCCCTAGCCAAGCAACTTAAATTCTTGAACTCTGATGCAAGAATAAAATTAATAATCATTAAAATATATGCTTGAAAGTTCATTGCACAAAGATGGCTGCTATTCCTGGTTGCCACCCTCATTTCTGCTTATGTAAGCCTTTGCATGCTCATTGCAGAATGACTGGTGTGCTTTAATATAATCACATCTAATGTTAGTGCTTCTCATTCATTTGTTGTCTCAACATTAGCATAATTAAGAGCTACTCTACATTTAAATAAATTTAATTTTAATAAAATATTCCAATGACTCCTGGTTTGTTAATTATCTGTAATTCAAGATAATAAAGTTGATGGGAGGTTTTACATTTCTTAATTGTGGAAGAAAAGGCATACTTGTTAACTACTGCTGAACAATTGAAGATAGGATGTTTAAAGAGGCTGAAGTTGAACCAAATAAACATAAACCATAGAAAATTAAATGTAGAAGAGTAAAGACATTTTCACAGGTTAGTTTATATGGGTTTCCCCACCGTGTAAACCCAAGTTCACATGGTAATTTTGGGTACAATTCAAAATATGACCACTACTTTATTTGTTATTATGTGTCTTATATCCTTTAGAGGCATGGAATTAAAAAATAGGTAAATCTTGAGGATGTCACCCAGTAATGGATGGAGTCATATAGATCCACACAGATCATTGGCTATGCCGTAAATAATAAGTGCATGAAACAAGACGTTAATGAGCTCATGTTGTCGGAAAGAACACCGAGAAGGTAGGAAGCATTGTATCATGGTGATTACCAGGTGTTCATTAGACAATAGTAGGGTGTGAGTCTCATACATTTGAAAAATTAATAAAAATCTCTGGGTCTCAATTTAAATAAAAAGAACTGCAGTTTATCAGTAAGACTCCATCTAAAGGCTAAGATGTTTGTTTCTCAAAAAGACAAACAACATACACACAAAATCTCCACAAACAAGCAATTTAGATTAAGAATCCCTAAGAATAATTTTATGAAAGACCAAGTAAACTGCCCATAGTTTAGCTACATGTTTTCACAAAATGTCAAATCCTCCAGAAGGTAGCCAGACACGTATTACATCCTCTGCTCCAGTTGTTGATACAAAACCCAACTGTAGTGGCATTTCAATTGTATTTTAATAAATGAAGACTGCCTGAGGATCTGAGAGTAAAACAGTCCAACTGGTCAGCCTTACAGACCAGGTTATGGTAACACACACCTTTAATCCCAAAAGCCACACTAGTTGCCATAGAAATCAGGCGGTGCATGCCTTTAATCATGGTGGTACATGCATTTAATCCCAGCCCTAGAGAGGATTATAAACCTGGAAGAAACAGTTCTCAATACACAATCTCTTTCTGAGATTCCTGGAGGCAAGATCGCCATTTTCGGGCTGAGGCTGAGGTAAGAGCCAATGGCTGACTCTTTTGCTTTTCAGATCTTCAAAAGAGCAAAGTAGTTTTAATTTGCATTTCCCTGATATTGTTAAATTGTTAAAGATGCTGAGTATATTTAAAATGTTTCTCAGATGTTTGTATTTAATATTTTGAAAAGTGACTGTTTATATCCATACCCCATTTTTATACTTGGTTGTTTGTTTTCTTGATGCTTAGTGGTTTTTTTTAGTTATTTACATTTTAGTTGTAATCCTATGTCAGATATCTATAAAACCTATCAGGAAATAACCATGATAGAATTTAGAGTTTCACTTGCATCAGAAGCAGGGACATGTTCTTCACAACCCAATATCTATTAAGGTTCCCCAGGTAATTCAGAAGACTAATAACTAGGCTTAGTGGCACACACCTGTAGCTCCTATACTGTGGAAACTAAAGGAAGATAGACAAGTTTGAAGTTAGCCTGGGCTGCATAATAAAACTTTGTCTTCAAATAAACAGAAAAAAATGTAAAGACAATTCTAAGTAACATAGTAATAAAAGTTTTTATAAAAGCAGAGAAATTATTTACTAAAAGCAGACATAATCTATTTCTAGATGTTCTTAAAAGATCTAATGTTAAAAAGTCTGTTTTGACTCAAAACAAGGAGAAAATGTAGAATAAAGGTCTGTGGTTGAGGTCTAAACTAGACAGTGTGGCTAAGCAGAAACTACCTTGCCTTATATAATGTGTGCCCACTATATGCCATCAGTTACATGGTGCTAATGGAGTCCTGTCAGAAGATGGGCAATTGGAATGTGTTCCAAATGACCTGTAAAGGTGAGACAAACCCTGGAGAAGTAGAAACTTGTAGCATAAAATTTTAACAGCATGTATAAATAACAAGAAAATTACTAGTGTGCTCCAATAGGCTGGCATTAACTTCACAGATTTTTGTTGAGGCTACAAGTCAGCTGCACATCACATTCTCAATTTGGAGCCTTATCAATTATTAAGTGGACTTTGGATGGAAAGATTTTCAGGTAGTCTTTAAATGGTTGGGCAGTTTTAATCACTAATATATATTGGTACAGTTGGTATGAAGTTACTTTTCTAAGAGTGTTTATGCAGATCTGAAAGTTTAGAGTAAATTAGTGTGGTTAGTATTTATATTACTCATATATCTGGAAGGTAAATCAATGTCTACCTATATACTGTGAAGAATGCATGGGCTCTGAAACACAATTGTTTATACTTGATCCCACTTTATACAGTTATTTATGTTTCAGTGAGTCAGTGAGTTATTTATGTTTCAGAGCCATCTGATCTGATTCAGGGATAGCTTTATGGTTCAGACCTAAGGTATTCAGATGAAGAAATAATCCCTGAATCAATAGGACGTTTCTGTTTATGAAGATGAAAATAAGGTATTACTTAATGTAGCAAAGATCCCCTATGCTCCTATTAATTTCTTCAACAACAAATTATGCATATGAAGAGATAAAATAGTTATGGATAATTTAGATAGTTTATTACACCATTAAGGTTTCATTATAAAAAGCTGTTTTTAAAAGTTAGAATACTCAGGCAGTGGTGGTGCATGCCATTAATCCCAGCACTTGGGAGGCAGAGGGCAGAGGCAGATGGATCTCTGTGGCCAGCCTGGTTTACAGAGTGAGTTCCCGTACAGTCAAGTCTACACTGAGAAACCCTGTCTCAAAAAAAAAAAAGCACTTACTAAAAGTTAGAATACTCAAGTTGGGTTACATGTGCCCCTAAATACTAGCATTTAGGAGGCTGAGGCAGGACAATCACAAGTTCTAAGCTAACCTGGACCAAATGGTGAGCTGTCTTCTCAAAGCAGCTGTAACAAATGCGGGAATCAATACAAACCCTGCTTTGTCTACATGATCTCTGTCAAGATTTCCCATAGGGGTTCATCTAACCTTTCTATACACTGATAATACATCTATAATTTTAAATCCTTGGAAATACTTTAATACTAGATTTTCTCAACCCCGTGCTATAAACATTTTACAAGTGATATTTCAATGGGTTGTAATAGACTTTCATGTGATGAATAACTGAGCAGTTTCTGGTGAACTGTAAGCACAGAGGAAGAATTAGTTAATACCATTTCATCAACTCCTAAAGGTCATAAATTAAAGTAATCTATTTACAAAACAAATCATAATGTTATTACTTACAGATTTTAGTCCTGTGTTATAACTGATGAGATGAGTTTACTAAGCACCATCTGAGGAAAGACTAAGAATTTAACTTAGGAAGAAAGGGCCTGGCAGGGCAATGCAATCAAGAGAAGGAATTGACTCCACCATCATTAGACAATTTTGCTTGCTTGTGTTGTCTGAGGGTACCATAAATTAAATCCATAATTTTCTGCTGGGAGTTTGCTGTGCTTAGAAATTTTTATAGTTTATGAAAAGACATTAACTATGCTGCTTCTGAGTTTCCATTGGGAAGTTGACTTGTCAACTTACTTTGAACTCCTTGGCAGTATTGTTGCAGTAATCTGAAATCAGTAATATATTTTAAAAGAAAACAAAACAAATTGAACCTTCTCAGAGCCTTATTTCTGTCACTTGCTTGAAGTGGTTGAGAGAAAAAGATTATTTGTCCTTGTATTAATGAACACTATTCAAAACAACCACCACACAGCTGGCAACATAATTCTTGGCTTGAGTTCTTGCCTGGTGTTGACAGGTCCCAAGGATTCATCTTCCATATGACAGTCAACAAAAAATAAAAGTCACATCTCACATGAATGGTGACAAACTCAGGCAGCAAGGAAGTGGTGCGGGACAATTCTGTATCCTGTCAATCATGTTTTAAATAAATGCTGATTGGCCAGGTAGGCAGTATAGGCAGGAAAACCAGACAAGAAGGAGAGGTGAGAACAGGAGATTTGGGAAGCAGGAAGCTTCCCTGGCATTTAGTGAGCATGTAGCATCCCAGCTGAGAAAAGGTACTGGCCATGTGGCTGACAATGGGTTAATATAAGTTATGGGAGTTGGTAGGAAGACTGAGCTAATGGGCCAATCAGTGTATAACTTAATGTAGACTCTCTGTGTGATTTTCTTTGGGGCTTGCCGGCTGTGGGGTACTGGGCGGGGCAGTAACCCCAACGAGCCAGCCCTCATGTTACAATGAAGCTCTTGTAGAATAGTTTTTTTCTTTATAGCTTTGTAGGTAACATTCATTCATTTCCTAAATGCTGTTTTAATTTTTTCTCTTTTTTACAAAACAGTGATAATAATACCATTGTTTCTTATTGCAGATGCTCATATGATGACTCTGTCACCCATGAAAATCTGACGTTTAATGAAGTTCTATTGTGGATCAGGAATATGGGTACTGTGAAGGGAACTATATTTAATGACTCTCCATATCACCAGTTTAGTAGCAAATAAGAAACATGGATAAATGAACAAGTAATTAAATATAGTAGGAGAAGACTGGGTATTATTACATAATATGTAACAACAAAGAGCTTCCTAGAACAAAAGGTTAATTAAGTTGAAGCCAGATGATTGAGTAGGAATTAGACAAGTTAGAGAAAAGCAGATTTGCTCCAGGTCAAGTATTTATTCCTTGAAGAGAGCTAAAAACAGAGACAAGGAATGGAGTGAAACTGAAAGCATTTCTAATGTCTGCAACCAAATATTCTAGCAAGTAACTTGTGCAAAGAAAGAAGTGTCACTTGAGTCCACGCATCAAGGACCCACGTAAAATCCAGAAATGGGCTTGAAATTTATCTTCTTGTCAATTTTATAATCACAGGCATATTTTAAGTCATAATGTACTGTGGTCAGTACCTACTGGCTCATCTTCAGCTCCTCAGGATCAGAAATGTTCCAGTTTTTGTCTCTGTCTCAGAAAAAATACCCTGTTCAGCATTGTAGTCCTTACTCCAACAGGTACCCCATCCTAAGGTACCAAACAACTTTATAAGGATTACATTCTCTTATCTAACTACCTTGCTTAATTATTGCTGTACATCAAACACTATTCCTTCTGCCTTGATTTGGGCAATCTCTCTTTGGCATCTTCAACTTATCAGGGTATTGCTTTATAATTTGTGGTATTTCACATTTGTTAGTAGGCTGTATTTCAGGGTATTTCCATTTTCTGTCTCCTGCCTCCTGAGTCTTACCATTCACAGCATCGTGTCATTGGCTTCCTGCTTAAGTTATGACCATTCTGTCCCACAGACTTTTAGTGGAAGAACCAGGGAAGATGTTGCTTCTTTCTGTGCATGTTGTACTTCTTTCAAGACTTGAAAGTTGTTTGCCTCTAGTTCTGGATATCACATGGTTACGTTTTATGTCCCTACAGTTTAGAATCGCTATCTGTAGGGGGTTAGTTTGAATAAAAATTACATGGATATTAACAAAAATGAAAGCTTCAGGCTGCTTATATGCTGTAAAAAGTAGTCATAATTATAAATGATAAAAAAGAAAGTGAAGGGGTGTGGTCTTTTGGCTTGTGACCACACCCTGCTGCCACCCCTCAATTAATTAATGGGGCCGGGTCACCAAGTCCCAGGAGGGGTATAAATATGGGAACCCAGGAAGGGAGCGCTCTCTCTGCGCGGACCGCCGACCTGCGTACTCCGACGAGGAGCTCCTTTTGGGTATTGTAGTCCGTGTGTACCTTTATATTGTTCTCTTTAATAAATCCTTGTATCCCGTCACAAGAAAGAAATCACCAATAGAGATGTTAGCAGGCTCTTCTAACTGTGTAGTTGTTCATTGGGATGCAAAGACTTTGTGCCTTGGTAATTTTAGTGTGTGATATTTTTATTTGCAAGTTTTTATTAGAAATTAAATAGGTGCATATGGGAATACCACATTGAGAATGAAAAAAAAATGGAAAATGCAGAGTAGGTAGAGTTCAGAGTGCTGGTAAAAGATGAACCTTTCATGATAAAGAAGAGAAGGATAAACACATTTTCTAGTTTCTAACAAAAGAAAAACATAATAAAATAATAAAGGAAAGCAAAATAAAATAAGATATTTGTAAAAGTATATTTCAGAAGCAATAACAGTTGTACCCACATTAACTGCTGAGTCATTTGTTCAGCCATTAATATTTAGATATTTGTTCATATAAATCCTACTTTGTGAGCTATATTGTTGACTTTTCTTTTTAAGAACAATTCTGCAAAAAATAATTTTGGCAAATTCTCTTAGAAAAATAATCATTTCTCCCACACTTTCAAATAATAACTTTTGGGCATACAGAATTCAAAAGTCAACTTTTTCTACCAAAAGCTTGAATACTTTATATTCAATTTTCTTCTTTCTTATTTGATTTCAGAAGATGAGCACAGTGTAATTTTTATTTTTTCTTTTCTCCTTTTCTCTCTTTTCATTTGATTTTTTTGTATTTGAATACCTATTTGTGCTTTTTTGAATCCCACATTAAGATTCTCTAAATTTACTGGTTTCTTGGTTCAGTGTCTGTCCTGAAGTGTGAGAAATTCTGTTATTTTGATTCAAATGTTTCTTCTGTTCCTTTTATCTTTGATCTTCTTAATCCCATTATGCTTTTCAAAACTTATTTCTTCTTCTCTCAATCAATATGTCCAGATCACTGTTTCTCCTCTCTCCTCTCTTCCTAGCACCCCACCCACTTCTCCTCTCCTTCAGATCCATTGTTCCTTTCTTTCCCTTCAGAAAAAAAGCTGACTTCTCAGGGATATCAACCCAAAATGGCATAACAAGTTAAATAATGTCTAAATGTAAACCCTCATATCAAGGCTGGAAGAGACAATGCAATAGGAGGAAAATCAAGGAGGGAGTCCCGTCTGGGCTCCCATGGGCCTTTAGTTAGACCAGTCATTGCTTGCCCAATCACACAAGTTCTCTGTCATCTTTAACCTCAGCACATCTTGCAAGCAGGGCAAATTGTAGGTCAAATATTTTGTGGCCGAGTAGGGGTCCCATTCCCACCACCTAAGCCATTTGTTACAGCAGCAGATTTTGGATATGCTGATCTTTTTACTTTAATCCTACATTTTCTTTGTTTGCATTTCAGTGGCATAACCTCAACAACATTAATTATTTGTTATTCAGAACCAGAATATTGGTAAGAATGTGTGAGGCAGTCCTCAATTTTTTTGTTGATGTAAATAGGATTCATTCTTATATATCCATCTCTCTTGTCACATTGGTCACGTGTCCTTGAATGCCGTCCAGGTTGTTCATCAAGACTGAGTCTATAGCTTTAGTAACTTCTTACTTCCTTTCCTGCTAACGACAAATCAATGTTAGGTCTTACTTTTGGTCTCATTTTGTTCCTTCAGACTGAGCTTTTCCTTGCTTAGTGAACTGCTGAATGATTTTCATATTAAATATATTCTGTTATTATAATACTAGAAGATGCTGATGTGGTTTGAGCTCTTGGGAAGGGAGGCATCATTATTGTACAAGACATCTACATTTTCAGGGTGTTGGAAACTGTCAGGTTCAGAAGAATCTCATGACTTCCTTATTTCTCCATTTATGTGAAACTAGGTCAGCACTCCTGCCCTTCTCGCAGATCAGATGAGGTGCCATAAAATAAATTCCAGTGATGGCAAAGCTTGGTAAGAAATATGGTGTTCTTTGTGTCTGAAGCACGGGGGATTTTTCATTAGGGATCTTGATGAGATCATGGTGGAAACCCTTGAGATAAGAATACTGAAAGAGTAGGGAACACTTACAATGAAGGCACCGAGAGTGCTAGCCTTGAAGCTAGCTCACAGTCAAGCAGAATTCTGATTGTGTTGGGTTCAAATACATTAGGCAGAATTTAATTTGAATGCAGTTTTAATTTTAATAAAGTAATATTAATATATTTTTCTTTTTAAGTATGATTTTTAAAAGCTTGGTTGACATGTACTAAGGTGTTATTTATATGTTGAAATTTAATTAAAAGTGTTACTAATGTTGAGTACTTTGATCCATTCAAACTTGAGTTTTGTGCATGGCGATAGATATGGAACTTTTTTCATTCTTCTATGTGTAGATATCCAGTTATGCCAGCACCATTTGTAGAATATGCTTTAAAAAAAATCCAACCGCACTTAACTTCATTGAAGAAAAAGTGGCAAGTACATTCAACACATTGGCATAGGAGACCCCTTCCAAAAAATAACCCCAGTAGCACAGACACTGAAAGCAACAATTAATAAATAGGACCTCCTAAAACTAAGAAGCTTCTGTAAAGCAAAGGACATGGTCAACAAGACAAAATAGCAACCTACAGGATGGGAAAAATATCTTCACCAACCCCACATTGGACAGAGGGCTGATCTCCAAAATATACAAACTACTCAAGAAACTGGTTGTCAAAAGAACAAATAATCCAATAAAAAATGGTGTACAGACTTAAACAGAGAACCCTCAACAGACAAATCTAAAATGATTGAAAGACACTTATTAAAATGTTCAACATCCTTAGCCTTAGCCATCAGAGAAATGCAAATCAAAACAACTCTGAGATTCTGTCTTATACCTGTAAGAATGGCCAAGATCAAAAACTCTGATGACAGCTTATGCTGGAAAGGTGTGGAGTAACGGGAACACTCCTCCACTGCTGGCGGGAGTGCAAAGTGGTAAACCTGCTTTGGCAATCAGTATGAAAATTTCTCAAAAAATTAGAAAACAACCTACCTTAATACTCAGCAATACCACTTTTTGGGAATATACCCAAAGGATAGCACAAGGACATGTGCTCAATTATGTTTGTAGCAGCACTGTTTGTCAGAGCCAGAACATGGACAACCTTAATGCCCCTCGACCCAAGAATGGATAAAGAAGACATGGCACATTTACACAATAGAGTACTGAACAACAGAAAAAATAATGACATCTTGAAATTTGCAGGCAAATGGATGGATCTAGAAAACACCATATTGAGTGAGGTAACCCAGACTCAGAAAAACAAATATAACATATACTCACTCATAAGTGACTTTTATACATAAAGCAAAGGAAAAAAAGGCTAAAATTTACAACCACAGAGAACCTAGCCAACAAGGAGACTCCTAAGAGGGATGGATATACATGGATCTAAACTACATGGGAAGTAGAAAAAGATAAGATCTCCTGAGTAAATCAGGAGCATAAAGACCATGGGAGAGGGAAGATGTGGAGGGGAAAAGAAGGGAGGGGAGCAGAAAAAAATGTATAGTTCAATAAAAATGTTGTTGCTACTGAACATGAATATACTACTTGTAAATGATATTCTTTTATTTTCTATGTCAGCATATGAATATATTACATATACATGAACACATGCACACACACACACATTTCACTTCACTTTTCCTTATTTGATAGCTATAGAATGTTTGACCCATAAACCTGTTATATATTTGTCAAGAGTTCTTTTACAACATGTCTTTTACATTTCAATGATTAAAAAAAAACAGGACATACCCAAAAAAAGAGAAGGTAAGACATACTTTTTGACATATAATGTGTTTTTTTGACATTTAGTTGTCAAGAATTCCACATTACCTGTATTTAAGACCCAACTATAAAGGTTCTTAGAACTTTATTGCTTTTTATGATGTTTTAAATAAATGAGATTATTGTTTTGATATTATAAATGCAATATGTAAAATTAATCAGCAATGCAACAGTTTTAAAATAGAAGAATTTGCAGTTAATGTCTTAGACTTTCTGTTGCTGTAATAAGACAGCAGGACCAAAAGCAAGTTGGAGCCAATAGGGTTTACTTTAGCTTTTAAATGTCCTTTCCTACACTATCTCCAAGGAAATTCATGGCATAAATGCAAACCAGAAATCCAGAGGCAAGAAATAATGCAGAAGATATTACACATGTGGTTTATTAATTTATTAATAGCTTCCTCATCCTGCTTTTTTTACCTGCCAAGGTGTGATACCACCCACATTGAGTTGGATTCTCCTGTATCTGTCAGGAAGAAAGTGTTCTATAGACTTCCCTGTATTCAATCTTATGGAAGGAATTTCCTAATGGAGTGTCCTTCTTTCCCAGTGACCCTAGCTTGTGTGAGATTGACATAAAGCTATCAACACATTTGACCCCTTGTCAGCTTTTTACACATAAGAATGACTATTAAGCCACAAAATTTCCTTTCTCATGTTTAAGGTTTCATACTAATAACACTATCACAATATAAATCATTCTAACTTTCAAAAGTTCCAACCTGTGAAAATTCACTTGCAAATTTCAGTCCTTTTAAATGATCAGAAATCTTTAAAAGTTTAAAGTCTCTCTACTACTTTGTATCATTTTTGAGTATCTTTGACACTCCATAGTTTCATCACTGTGGGCTTAGGAAAAAAGAAAGCAACAAAACACAACAAACAAACAAGCTAACATTTTTTTTACTCCAAAAGGAAACAACCAGGTTATATCAAGTCAGAGAATATCTAAATATCTAAAAAAAAAAAAAAGACCCTTTTACCAAAATTACTCATTACAGATGTTGACCTCTGTAGGGAAAGAAATCCAATACTGTAAAGCCCAGGAACACATGTCTCAGCCTCGTGAACTTCTGGGTGTGGAAAGTCTGTAGACAACACCACCTCTCCAGCTCTGCCATCCACAGCACAAGCAGGTCATTTCAGTTCCACACCACAGCTACTGCTGACTATGGTTGTCACCTGGTGGTACTGACGTCTCCATTGCAACTGGGCTGCATCTTCACCTGTAGCCTTTCCTAGGCTCTCTTCAGAGTCTCTGTGACAGGCACCAAGTTTCAGTTTCTCTCCACATTGGAGCTCATGTTGTCACGGATGCTGTATCACTTACTAGTGGCCTTGTGTGGCCTCCTCCAATTCCAAGGCTCAGCTGCTCTTCTCTAAGATACTTTCATGCCTCCCATACCAGCACCACCTTGAAACTCTTACGCATTAAAGTTTAGCTGCCAGGATGAGATTTAGATTTTTCAGCCCTTGAACCACAGCTCGCTCATGTCCCAACCCTAAGGAAGTACTCCCAGAAAGTCTCTTCTTAATCACCAATAGTTTCCGTGTTCCAGATAACTAGCTTCAATTTTCCCAATAAAGCAAAGGTTTAATTTAAGTGCTGCTAGTTAAACACAGCTGTTTTCTCAGACCCAGTTAACCAGCACCCCTGATTCTTAATTCAAAATATTATCCATGGCCGGGCAGTGGTGGCGCACGCCTTTAATCCCAGCACTTGGGAGGCAGAGGTAGGTGGATCTTTGTGAGTTCAAGACCAGCCTGGTCTGCAAGAGCTAGTTCCATTGCAGGCTCCAAAGCTACAGAGAAACCCTGTCTCAAAAAAACAAAAACAAACAAAAATATTACCCATGGTCACC
>JAQHUG010000328.1:723982-737251 GCA_028555095.1 Dicrostonyx torquatus | reverse complement strand
TCAAGGGGAGTAAATGTAAATTTTTCTTTTAACAATAAAAAAGAATAAATTTCATATTTCTTATTGATCTTTGCCTCAAAATCTACTTTGAGAGATTTAAAAAGATTTAAAAGAGAGATGTGATCAAATACTTCCAAGCACTGCTGAGGGACAGTATGAAAAGGAAAACAGAGAGGAAAACACAGCATCTCAGGAAACTAAATATATCATTTAGAAGTCTTTTCTCTACAATTGGCCAGAAAAATTATAACACATACAGTAATGAAACAGTGATGGAAAAATCATGTGTGTACCCACATCTGCTCTGTAGAAAATGCAATTGTAAACCTTAGTGTGATGCTAGTCATAGGATACCACCATGTTATGAATGAAGAGAGAGACTGAAAATCAACGGGATGAGAGGTAAGCAACTAATTATGACACATTGCAGATGGCTTTGAAAAAAGACAATAACATTTATTTGAGTTTTATTATAATTTTAGAACAGTGATGAATCCATGAATTTTTGATACTCAACTTGAACTCACTGAGAGGCAGACTGAGGTATAAATGTCTTCAGTAACATTGTATCATCACAGACCTACTGGCAGACAATGCCCGTAATTATTTATAATCCAAGGTGGTGCTAGTTTCTCCACTCTATAATTCTTGTAACGATTAAATTTATGTGGCAGACACTTTAAGATAGGCCCAATAGACCTGAGAGTTGACTCAGAAGAAGCCCCACTTACTAAATGTGATAGGAAAGAAGCAACCCCAGAGAGCTGGCGTTTGACCTCTACACATTTTGTTTTGGTAAATTTGAACACACACACACACACACACACAAACACGCACACACACATTTAAGATATCTGGAGTAACTGCAGAAAATAGAAAAGTAAAAAAGGACCAATATTCATGAGATGAAGTGAACAATATTAAGAATAAACAATAATAATTTTAAGACAGCATACATGTTTTATACTTCACCAGAGTTCTTTTATGTGCACTTATTTGTTATTTTAGATTTTAATTACTATAAAGGTAATTGGTTTCATTACAGTATTTCCATACACAGCTTGCTTAATTCATCATCCACACCACCTTGTTTCATAACCACAGGGTTCCTCTTGTAATCCCTCCTTGTGGTACTTATCCCACTTTTATGTCACAGGTGTCTCTTATCTTTCCCTCTCATAATTTTCTTTATTATTGCATGAAATTGCATATGTGTATACAATTTTCTTTCTTTCTTTTTCTTTTTTTTTTTTTTTTGATTTTTGGTTTTTCGAGACAGGGTTTCTCTGTGGCTTTAGAGCCTGTCCTGGAGCTAGCTCTTTTTTTTATTGTTAAAAGAAAAATTTGCATTTACTGCCCTTGTTCCAGGCCCTCCCGCTCCCCTAATACCCCACCTCCCTCCCCCTGCTTCCCTAAGAGGGGGCAGGATACCCTGCCCTGTGGGAAGCCAAAGGCTCTCCCCACTCCATCCAGGCCCAAGAAGGTGTGCATCCATATAGACTAGGTTCCCAAAAAGCCAATACATGCAGAATAGATAGGTCCCTGTGCCATTATCATTGGCTTCTCAGTCAGCCCCCATTGGCAGCCACATGTAGAGATTCTGGTTTGGTCATATGCTCATTCAGTCCTGGTCCAGCTGGATTTGATGAGCTCCCAATAGATCAGGCACACTGTCTCACTTGGTGGGCCAGTCTCTCATGGTCCTGACTTCCAATGGTTTGAATGGAATGCACCCATAGGCTCGTTTGTTTGTATACTTAGTTCCCATTTGGTGGAATTGTTTGGGAAGGAAAAGAGGAGCTGTGGCATTGCTGAAAGAGGTTGGTCCCTAGGAAGGCTGAAGGTTCGAAAGACTCCTGCCATTTTCAGTGTGCTCTCTGCTTCCTGCTTTTGGCTTGAGATGTGAGTTCTCAGCTTTTCCTGCTGCCATGCCTTCACTACACCATCATGGATCAAAATACTCTGGATTTGTAAGCCCCATTAAACACTTTCTTTAAAAAGTTGCTTTGACCTTGGTGTTTTAATCACAGAAATAGAAAAGTAGCTAATTCAGGATTTGGTAAGGGAGCTAGCTATTGCTGTGACAGACCTGACCATTGACCATATGGTGTTTTGAACAAACAGATGACTTTGGATCTTGGTACTAGAAAATGATTGTAAGTGTTAAGGAACACTTAATGGGCCTTCCTAGAAGGATAGAGTAATGTGAGTGTTATGTGGGTTACAGGGGTTTCAGAGGGAATACTGGGCTGGAGACCATTCTTGAGATAATTGACAAATAGTGTACCTACTTTTCTGTAGGTAAACTTTTCTTTCCCACCCACCAGTTCCCAAATAATCGACACAGACTTAATATGAATTATAAATGCTCAGCTGATTGCTACAGCTTATTACTAACTAGCTCTTACAACTTAAATTGACCCATTTCTATTATACTATGGGTTGCCCAAGACTTGTGGCTTTTACCTCTCCAGCATGTTTTACTTCCTTTCCATCTGGTTGGCTATTCCTCTCACTCTGCCTCTCTTCTTTCCATTGTCTGTAATCTGATTCTCCTTCCTGACTTTATCCTGTCCAGTTATTGGCCAGTCAACTTTTTAATTAACCCAATCATAGTGACATATATTCACACAGTGTAAAAAGTTATTCCACATTTCTCTCTTTTTGTCTAATTAAAAAGGAAGGTTTTAACTTTAACATATTAAAATATGTTAATACATATAAAATTATATACTACAAAACAGTCATATAGTAAGAATTACCAGTCTATTTTTATTTTGCAAATATAGAGAAAATAATCTATTATTTACCATATTTTTGTGAGTCTAAAGTTTTACATCATAGCTAAGGTAAATGTTAACTATGGCTCTTTAGTATTCAGCTCCTTTAAAGACCCTAGATGGGTGAAATATTGCCTAATGACAGGGATATCACCCTAGGTTCTTCTGTAACATCAGGGCATCCAACTTTGAACTACAGGCCTGGTATATCTGATAGACATTCTGAAAAGTGGGGAATTTTGAAAGACTGTCCTATCTTGTATTGAAAAAGTTTGGCAGTCACTTTTTTGCATCCTGCTGGTCCAGTTTGAACATTATACTATCAGCAATTGAGGCAAGGGTAGTTTCTCTACCCAAATGGCTAGTTTTTAACCATAGGGAAAGCAAACTCCATATGGAGATTCTTTGATGTCCATTATCTAATCTGAAGTAAATTGATGATGCCAGGACTGGACATGTATCACTATCAAGTAAATTCTTATAATATTAAAACATTTTAAATGCCATATTTTGTAAGTCTGAAGTGTTTGAAGACCAACTATTCATCTAAGTATATCTTTTATCCTTGAAAACATACCTAATATGGCTACAGGTTTGATTTTTATAGATGACTATTAACCTGTAGTTTTTAATTATATATTACATTTGTAAATGAGTTACATGAGTACAATACTCAATTTCTCAAGAGTAGAAATATACATACAGTATAACAAAATTAACCTTAAATTCGTATTAATAAACAAAAATTCATAACAATGTAAAACATTTTTAGATTAATAGCTTGTTTTTTGGATTAATGTAGATTCAATAATCTACCCTCATTTCTTGTCATTCTTATGTCATACCATACCCTTTTTTTCCTTTAGAAAGAGATCTTTGAATTTAGCTCTTTTGTTCAGTTTCTTTCTATGACCAATAACAACTTGTAACCAACCTCCATTAAATTATATCAAACATCCATCATCCATCTTTTTGGGAATGTGGGCATTGTTTTTGCTAAACTATTTCCTATTGAATGGGGCTGCTAGCATCTTTCAGGGAACCATGAGAAAATCTGGATAATTGCTAATTCTTGGTTGGAGTATTCTGTGAGGCTGCTCTGGATGCTGGATCAGCAAAGCATCTGTTTTTATTGGCATCTGGTCCCCTTGCTCTGAAAAAAAATAAACTTTTAAAAGTAATATACATATCTTCATTAATTCAAGTATTGAATTGCATTGTAGACAATTCAGCCAGTGGTAATTTCTGTTTTATGATAAGATGGCTCTGCATAGCTTTTTCATATAAATTATATTGTATTTGAAATAACAGACTAACATAATTTATGAATTAGTGAAAGCCAATGAGAATATCTAATAATATTACACATTTTCACATATTTTGAGAAACATTTTAGCATAGCTATAAATGATTTTAGCTATTAAGTACGATGCTGGAAGAGATGCAGTATTTTATAACATATTCATCTAGAATTTATGTTGTCCTTGGCTCAATTATAATTTCAAAAAGCATAGTTAGCTTATATGAGAGATAATTATTTTTCTTTGTGAAGATCCTGAGATGATATTCATAACTGGTAATTATGTTGCTTGTAATTGTAATGTTTAAGTTTAAATTGTTAATATAAAATTCTATTAATTATTCATATCCAAAGAACTGCAAGATTTGAGGTATATTTGCTAATTGAGGAAATTTAAAATATTATTAACAATTGACTTCTTAGTTAGTGGGAAAGTGGTATAGAAAAAAATGTAAAAGTTGAAAAAGTGAAAATATCACCTCTGAGTTGTAAAAATAGAAAACTGATTCTATGGAAACAATTACAATTAATTAAAAATTGGCTAATACAAACAATATCCTTCCATAGTCCTCCAAACCAAGACAAGACAAATAAGAACATCACATACGATACCTTCCTGTAGTCTAAAACTCAGAAAGAATAGAATAATAATTGAAGAAAGGGTATTTGCATACCATCTAGTGGTAGCTTTAAAAAATGGCAAAATGTTCAAACAAATTTGTTCATAGGAATCTGGAATATTTGCAAACTTGTCATTTCACATAGGGAAGAAGAGAAGATAAGAACTAATAGCATTAACTTTTGATATGTGCACACCATTATAACCTATAAATTACTATTTCACACTCTGAATTACTAAAGGACAAAAACATCATGATGACTTTACAGTTGTTCACAATCCTTGTCAATTACTTGCACTTATTTCTGAATTGAACATAGTATTAAAATGGAATGTCCATTTGCTTAATTTAAAAAAAATGAAACAAAGCTACTATATATCCTACCAGTAGAGATCAGGGCATTTTTACTTTGCCTCCACAGAAAAGAATAGGATATCTATTTTGCCACAATCATTTCTGGTACACATAAACGATAACAGTTAAATGACTATGCCTACTAATTTTTGTTAGCAATCTTAGGTTAATTTTTGGGTTAATTGCATGACTTATTAAGTTAAGTGTTAATATTTAAGTCAGACAGTCTTAGTAATTCATGTTTTTTTAGATGAATTTGGGTCAGAAGTGCTCTGTTCTTTGAGAGCAGCATAGCCATCATTCCCAAAAACAGCACAGAAGGTACCACAAAGTCCCCAGAAGGCATGACTTCCTGATAAACACAGAGTGTGGCAAGAGGGAAGCATCTGTGGCACGGCAGTTGGCAGGAACAATGCTATCTATCTCTCCTCTGTTGCCAGAGAACACTCAGAGGAGATGGGGGAATTCCTAGCATATTCTCTTGGAATGTGTAAAGCCATGAAAGGCAAGCTGAATTTTGTGACAAAAATAGAATGGCGTACATTAGTGGAGTCCTTGGTTGGGGGCCTAAATAATTGAAAGAGAATCTACGATAAGAGTGAATTCATAAGGTAATTCTTGCAGAGAAGAGGGTGGTTTTTATATTTTTTCCACTCAGAGCTCTTTATATGGTATAAGGAAAGGAAATAATGCATAAATATGGCCCTGAAGTTATGTGGTGTGGCTTGTGGGCAATAGAAATCTAGATTTCATTGATTATCGCTTCCTTCAAAGGTAGAAACTTGTGGCACCAAAATCCTTTATTAGAGATTTTGATTTAAACCCCATTTATGTATAGAATTTCTAGGATGTAGTAATGGAATTTAGTTCTATTTTCATACAGAGTGTTATAGGGTAATTGGGTTACATAAAATCAAAGAACTATGGTTTGGTATATTTTAGAATGAACATCTTCCAGAATCAAGAAATAGAAACCATGGCTTTTCAAAAATAACCTCAGAGGAAAAAAGTGAGAGATAAAAAGATATAAAAATTTAAGGTGGCGAGATTTTTATGTTGTTGATATAATCATAAAATGAGCAACTGATTTTTAGTTGTTTTGATAACCCACAAAAAGTAATGCAGAAGGAATCTATCTCTGCACTGTCCCACTGTGGACAACAGGGGAGGGAAGGGTGGAGAGAAGGAAAGAGGAAAGGAAGAAAGCATTTTCCCTAGCAGTGGAGTCTTACTCTAAATGATTTAGATGAAAGGAAGATCAAACAAATGATTACAATAGGGAAGATCTGAGCTTCATTTATGTTTTTTAAAAGGTGTGAGATTGGGTAATCTCCATGGCTGAAGCATCCAAAGTCACAATATTCTCAACCGCTGTGTTCACAAAGAGGCTTCTCACTCACAAGTGATGTTTCCACATCTTAAAAACTTACCGTCATATTAAGTATTTTGGAAATAGTGGACAAAGTGAAGTGAGGCTAGAGTTCTATGTTATTTCATTTCTCCCTGAGTTTTAACAAAAGATAGGTAGCAATTGGTTTCAGTAAATGACAACCACCCCATAACCTAGCTTCATGAAACTGGCTTTGCAAACCCAACCGGAGTTCAATTTCCTATCCTAGTATGGAAAAATAAGTTTTACTTTGTCTGTTTGAGATTTTATAAGAATAATAAGAGATAAAATGTATGCTAACACTTTTCAAATCCAAAGGCTTTTTTCCAGTATAAGTAACTATCCTCATATGCCATTTCAGCCTTCTGCTATCTGTCTTCTTAGTACATAAGACTTTTCTACAAATTCATTGGGGGGAATCCTTCCAATCTTTCTCCTCATAGAGCTCATTTAACCACATAACTCAAGTTCTTTTGACTACAATGTAAGAAACATCCCTTTCTCTCACTCTGGTTCAGTTACCCATGAAACATCAAAGGTCAGTAAATAGACCGTGGCATGTCCTGGTGAAGGCTTACTTTGTTCCAGAAGTAAGCATTCGGGGCCATTTAGGGGGTTTCCTTGGCACTGAATCTGGACATGTGACAGACTGAAAAATTCTGTTCAACGCCTACGTTGCTGATCATTCCACAATCTAAAAATGTAGCTGGAAACCATCCCAGAGTGTACATCTGCCTCTCTAATTTACACCTCCTAGATAAGGCTGAGCAGGGAAGAGGTGAGAAGCTTTAATAGACTGCTTGGAGCCCTTACGTGCTCTGGGGGAACACACCGAGACCTTGCAGCAGGGGACTGGATGACAAACAAATAAGCAGTGATATCCATAGGATACCTTGACTTCAAATTGGGACAAAATGCATCTCTCCTTTTTTAGTTAAAATAGTTTATTGACAAGTTCATACATGTATAAAACACATTCTGGCTACTAGTCCCCTATCTCTTATCCCCCCACCAGCTCATCAACCTTTTTGTCTCCCTAATTGTTTTTTTTTCCCCACATTCATGACTTTTGATTTTGTTGTGTTATTCATTTAGTCTAATCAAGGCCATTGAAGTGACCATTCCCATCTTCCTTATTTCTATCAGCCTTTCCAAATGGTCTAAGTTGGCAGTAAGGAGAAAGTCCAAAGAACAATACTGTTCTGCTTTGATTAATGATGTTACTTAGTGAACTATTCTTGCAGCTTATGGTGTGAAAATAATAATCTGTTGCTTGTGCTTGGGGACCAACATCTAGTGTGAGAAAACTCAGATTGCATTTTTGTGTGGCATTTTTAAACTCATAGCGTAGCATAAATTATGATTGCCCAAGTCAGGAATTCCTCTTCATTTTTCCAAAAGTTCTGAACTCAGAGTCTCTTAGCCTGAATAAGTCCATGGATGGAAGTTAATGGTTTGCACATTCTAATGGGAAAAGCATTCATTCTTACTTCTGCTATTTCCTAACTTAAATTAATCTCATCATTAAGAAGTCAGTGCATGCTGAGAATCCCCATATTGTCAACCTTTATCCTGACAGAACAGATATTTGCATTACTGTTTAAAGGATTCGTGGATAGTGAAAATATACTTGGGTTCTTATTTTCTGGAAATTAAAACAGTTTTTTTTCAAATTAGGATGGTTATTCAAAATTCTAGCATATTATGTAACTTGATGAATCACTAAGTACACATATATGGATTTTTTATTTTATGCTTTTATTATGCATATTTGGGTTCACTGGTATCTGTTATATATTTTATTTTATACATTGAAAATATTGTCAGTGAAAAGTTCATCAGACTGCCACAGCCTCTAGACAAAATGGAGCTTGCATCAGCTGGAAAATCAGCTTCATAACTCACCTGTGCTGTAAGGCCTCCATCTTTTCCCCAAGGGGAAGCTCCACACGCCAGTATCTGTGTCCTAATTTACCAAATAAAAGTGGCACTTTAGCGTGTCTACTGTTGTATTATGGTTCTCTTACAGACTGTGAAATGCAAAGCAAAGATGTTTCCTGTAGAATATGGTTTTACCAAAAGCAGTTCTCTTGTTTCACTGCTTGGGGCTAAGAACTTGAATAATTCACACAGCCCCAGATAGTCACTGAGCCTTAGATTATATTGGTTCTTAACAATATGGTATTAAATGAAATGCCCCTGTTTTCTCCACAGAAAATACAAGTGATTATGTTCGCTACTTCATGAGTCTTAGGGCATATAAGATTTCAGTAGATAGAGCAATGCCTGGGAGAAGGTAGGTATTCAGCATATGTCAGCAGCCACTGTAAGCTTATTGCAGTGATGGTAGTGTAGGGTATTAGAGTCAGTAAAATACTTACATTTAGCATATAATCAGTCTTTGCATGATTTATAACAAATTGTAACAGTTGTCAAATAAATGAAAAAGAGAATTCATTATTTGCCCGTAGACAAGTACAAAGGCCTCTTAGATTCCCTATTTGCTTCATGCTGTTATTCTTTTACCCCTTTCTTCCTACATGAGGGGCACAAATAATGGAAATATCTCATGGAATAAATATCACTTAAAAAGAATAGAATGAAAAGAGACTATTCAGCAAAAGCCAGGGGAAAGAGGGTTGAAGGAGAGAGGAGAAGCAGGGAAGGGGGAGGGAATGTAGAACTCAATAAAAATGAAATAAAATAAAACAAAAACAAAAAAGAATTTATTTTTATAGTGTGTGTGTGTGTGTGTGTGTGTGTATTCATGGCATACATGTGGAAATGAAAAGACAGCCTCATGCCACTTTTTTCTGCTCAATTTATTTGACACAGTGTCTTTGTGTTGTTTGTATATTGTGTCCACTAGGCTAGCTGGTCCACAACTCTAGAGATATCCTGTAAGTTTCTTCTACTCTGACGCAAGTGTGCAAGGATCCATGATGCCCATGTCCTCTAGGGTTCTGGGGAGGTAAATCCTGGCACTATGGTTGCACAATTATCCTCTTGGCTACCCTCCCCATAATTACTATGTTATCATAAGGAAAGATTCCTTCAAAATAAAAAAAAGAAGTAGAACCTTCTTTTATCCTAGACTTTTATTGATACTATTATCTTCTATATGATGACTAATGGCAAATCTATTAGAAAAACAACTTACACTTTCTGAATTTGAAATCCCTTCTCATGTAAAATTCAGGTTTGTTTTCCATAGTTCATTCTGCTACTACTGAGATCTGAACTCTTGTGTGGCTCTTTACTCATTTTTTTTTCAGTATTTTCTTGCCGTTTTTACATAGGTTCAAAGTTTAGGTTGCAGAAATAAAGGAGTAAAACACAGGTAAAATTATTTCTATTGAGGTGTATCCAAGATAATTTCCTGATAGTCACTAGGAAAAGTGATAAAAGACAACAGTGTCCAAACTCTGCTTTGAGCTTCTAGAAGCCTCGAAATTTAAAGAATTATTTGTATTATGAAGGAGATACTGTGTGACTATAGTGACTCAATGGTGTCACTAGATAAAAAAAAACATGGATTACAAATTCAATTAAGTAAGAAAAGCACAGAATATTGCCTACAGCATAGCCGTAAGCAGCACTTCTCACTAGAAAGCTACTGCAGATAGCATCAAAACACAAACTGGTAATGAAGTGTTTCATTTTGATATCAACAACTTGTATTATTTTTAAACAACATATGTGAGAACCCAATTTCTCTTTAAAAGTAGAATTAAATTTTGATTAAAAGTGGATATAAGGTTTTATCACGACAAAATCATGACTGAACAAGACATAAAGAAGTGACTCAGTTGGTAAAGGGTTTGTGATACAGGCCCAAGGAACTTAGTCTCCGTCCTAAGCACCCAGTTAAACAAACTGGGCAGAGGCAGTGCCCACCTATCATCTCAGTGCACACACAGAGAGGTGGATGCCTGGAACTCACTGACCAGCCAGCCATGCCCATTCAGTGACTGTTGGCTTTAGTTGAGAGATTCTGTCTCAAAGATGAACAAACAAAATAAGATGTAAAATTAGTGAGGAAGACATGTGAGGTTGACCTCTAGTCTCCACAGACATATGCACCCACACTCAATACACAAACACACACACAGGCAAAAAAACTGATAAAAACATCTTTTATTATTCCTTAAATCTCCATATTTGTACATCTCTATTAGTACTGATATTTCATAAACTTACTTGGGTCTGTGGAACCCACTTCTAGTGATTATTTTAGAAGAGGGGCAGTATAGAGGAATCTGGCAAGGTTACTAACTATAACTATACCTATAAATATAAGTGGGTTATAATAGCTTTAGTCCTCTTCATCAATAGAAACCCTATGGCCAAAGTTCTCAAAAATGTGGTCCTAAGACCACAGCATTAGCCTCACCTGGGTACTTAATGCACACAGAGTCTTTAACGTATCTGTTTTACCGTAACTGAAACACACTTAATACCAGCCATTCCTTTCTTTCACTGGTGGTCCCAACAAACAGAACTCCAAACTGAACTGAAAGAAACTGATTCCTGTGTCTTGGAACTTATTAAACGAGGAAGCCCATCAAACTCCAATACTCTGATAGAAGTATCCAACTGACAGGCCACCAATTTCCTAAGCAGATAGAGTACCCAAGGCCTTGGTGAGATGCAGTGAACCTACAAACCTTTCCAATTGCCTATTTCACAGAAAAGCTAAAGTATACCCTAGACTGTACACCAGAGCGTAGCCTGTCTGGTTTTATTTGATCATAATGACGTCTTATATGGTAAAATGTTCATTCACTTAATCGTTAAAACAAATGAGCTTTTCTCAAACGACCAACATGCTCGAGTAGAAACTGTAGCTGAAACATTTTGTTGCTTTTATCAGCTAACTAATAAATCAGAAAAAGTGAAAGCTGTACCAGTCATCTAAACCTAAATACCATCCCTGCCACAACTGAATGAAAAAAGTTTTGCAAGAGTAACTTTGAGAATGCTTAGATAACATATGTCGAACTACGACTAATGCCCTGGAGTGTATGCCATGCAGCTTTCCACTTTAGAAACATCACCTCGGGTGGCATTATGATGACATCCAGTGGCCACCACATTAAAAAATATCTATTTAGTTACTTTTACTTCCTGAACAAAGCATCATTTGAACAATCTAAATTTTGTTTTGCAGGCATTTCCAAGACCTTATGTAAGGAATCTATCATTTCAAAGGTCACACCAGAGGAGAGATAGTGTTTGAGTAACAGGAAATGTGAAGAGAAAATTTATTCCTGGTTTTTTCTGTACCAGTAGTGAACTTACCCTAAAGGACAGATATTCCAATATGATTTAATTTCCTCATTTTTATTTCACCTTCAGGTTAATCTTACTTGAGACTTCCTAAAGGGGACTTCAGGAGGGTGTTATCTTCTACTTTGCTTTCGTTTCATTGTTTTTCCTGCTCAGTTAACAATTTACCTGTAACTAAATCTCATTTCCAATGCAGACTTTTGTTACTGTTACAAAAATACATTTTTTTTACTTACAGACATTTGTTACTGTTACAAAAATACATTTTGAAAGCTTCAGGACATCCTTAGCCAGTGTACCCTCAAATAATGAATTTAATTTCCTTTCTATTTAGAGATATTTAAAGAGGTTACCTTAGCAACTACTGCAATGTACATATTCATTTGAGGTTTTGATAGTCTGACTTTTTATAGCAACAAATGTTAACAGAGCAAGAAACGTGACAAACTTTTTTTTTAATATGGAGAACTTCCAATCTAGGTCATACATGTGTTTCTTAGAGAATCCATTTATGACTCCACAGTCTTTCCATAATCATGATTCTTTTGGCATACATTGATTCCAAATCTTAATTTTAATGAAGAAGATGTGATACAGAAGGCAGATGGAAAAAACACACAGGATAAAACTGTAGTTTGGGTAAATGTTAAACAAATTAGTGATTGATTTCTGAAATGATGAGTAAGATTCATGCTTTTAAAAGCTCATGTGAGCTTTTTTAAAAAGAGTAGAAGTGCTCAAGCTGATAAATAAAATGGAAAAATATGTCACAGTTTATGATAAGATACCACACTGTATGTATGTATGTGTATATATATATATGTGTGTGTGTGTTTGTGTGTTTGTGTGTGTGTTTGTGTGTTTGTATGGTATATCATACATATATATCACATACACACACACATATATAACATAAAATGGAATCTGCAATAGTGCTTTGAGCAGAGAAAATATGCTCAAAAGTTTAGTTTTGTCATATATAAAAAGATGAAACAATTTTAAAATACAAAGACGGTCTTATCTCGTTAGCTATGTTATTTGAAACATAAGACCTCAAGTCTTACATAAGCACTATTGATGAGTAATGTGATATTCTCACAAATAAATATCTGAGTTAAATCTAGACATATGATAGTGAACACAGCCATGCATGTGTATGTCTAATTCACATAACACCACTGCCCTGCTGTATTCTCATTTTGTTCTACATGCTTTGGTGAGGCCCCTGCTGAGACATTGAGATCATACAAAAATAGAATTAGAAAGGAAGCATATCCCCAAGGTCCAGTCTTGGCATCTCATCAGCTGATCTTTTTTCTCTTTGAAAGAATGTGTGAAAGCTTTAATCAAACAAAGCATTATATCCAATGCTTTGTTTTCAATGATCAATATCCAATGATTGTATAAAGTGTGCCTCTGTAATCCATATCGCACTATACTTCCACTCCATTCTAAATAAATAGTAAAAAAAAAAAGTCTTTTATAGATTAGATTCACTAAAACACAGAGGGGAAAATTCTCAAGTTGTGTGGATTT
>JAQHUG010000328.1:702061-715476 GCA_028555095.1 Dicrostonyx torquatus | reverse complement strand
AAAATTATTTTTAGATTTTTCTCAACTTTGCTCTAAATTCTTTGGTATCTATTATATTGACTCTCTTTTCATCATTGATTTAATTAACTTAATTTATAATAATAATTAATCTTTTTAGTTGATTAGTCTATCAGTTTGTCTAACTTTTTTATATTTTTGAAGAGTAATTTTTCATCATTTTTATAAATACATTTCATTAATTTCTGCTCTGTTCTTAATTCATCTAATGCTTTGGAGTTTGGGTTTTTCTTATTTTTCTATTTGAAAATTTCAAGTAGACACTTGTAACTATCTTGTTCTTTTGAAGGACCGTTTTCATTATATTACACAGGTTTGCTATGTTTTCTATTCATTTCATTTTTTTCCAAGAATATTTTTACTTGTTTTTGGCCTCACTGATAACTCATGCATCATTTCATAACACACTTTTAATATGGGTGAATTTCTGTATGGTTCCTCTTGCTCTTAAATTCTTGTTTTACTCCATTGTAGCTAGGTACAATAAAGAAAGCTATTTCATTTATCCCATACTTAATAGGGATGAGTTACATCCAATTACAGGCTTTAGAGAAATTTCTATATACTTCTAAAAGTAAGTTTTATTTTCCAATCTTTGAATGTAAAGTTCTGCTTGCTAGGTTCAGATAATCCCTGATGGTATTGA
The DNA here is from genome assembly GCA_028555095.1 of Dicrostonyx torquatus. Classification (NCBI taxonomy): domain Eukaryota; kingdom Metazoa; phylum Chordata; class Mammalia; order Rodentia; family Cricetidae; genus Dicrostonyx; species Dicrostonyx torquatus. The sequence goes on along the minus strand of JAQHUG010000328.1, from coordinate 714,812 downwards.
ACTCAGGTGTTTCTATGTTTAAGTAAACTGGGTGGCTTGCATTTTGGAGAGAGTAAGATTTTGAAGTAAGTCTTCCACTGTCATTTTATGGGAGTTAACCTGTGACTCACATTAGGAGGTATTTATTTTACAAAAATTCCTGCATCTGTTCCATGTGACTACTTTAAATGGTTTGTTTATTTTATATGTGAGTTCACTGTATTTGTATAATCTATACCCCTCTCTCTTCCCTCTTTAACTCTTCCCTCCTCTTACCCCATCTTCCTGAGCTTTAGCTATACGGAGTGTATTGTATATGGGGCCACATTTGCTTGCAATCCTCTTAATCATCATTTCAGCATCGAGAAGGTAGCCACCTGATGCACTTTGCTGTCTGTTTGTCTGTCTGTGTGCCTCTGCTGTTGCTGTTTCTAAATCCAAAGCACTATCAGCTGTAATTTTAATGAGCAACTGAAGCCCTCAGGGTTCACAATTATAGAAATTTTTATTAATTGCAGTCATGTTGTTTTTGTAGTTTTGTTATCTTCATAGTCTTCATTTATTTAACTATTGTTCTAGTGTAGTTCATTCTTTCTTGTACCCCATGAATCTATTAATTGCTCTCTTTATCCTGAAAGGTTCCTTCAAGTATCTTCATCAGAGCTGACTTAGTAATCATGAATTTCATTATCCTTTTATTTCAACATGGAATATTTTTCTTTATCTTTCAATTATTACAGATAATTTGGAATTCTAAAATAGTCAGGAATGAAGTTACCTTTTTTTCCTTGAAATATTCCAAGTATTTTTTTTAAGTACTCCAAGCCTTCCTTGGATAAATTAAGATGTATAAATAAATTTTAAGATTTATTAGTATGGACATGTCTTTATTAAATGACTTCGTATTTCTCTCTCCTTCAGTATACTTTTACTGCTTGGTATATTTATTGTTTTTGACTATAATATGCCACAATAGAGTTCTTTTTTGCTTATATCTGTTGGGTGTTCTAAATGCCTCAGGTACCTAGGTGAGTTTCTTTTTTTTCCTGTCCTATGGGGAGCCCAAGGCCCTCCCCCCCTCCATCTCAGTCTAAGAAGATGTGCATTCATATAGAATAGGTTCCCAAATAGCCAATACATGCAGAAGAGATAGGTCCCAGTGCCATCATCGTTGGTCTCTCAGTCAGTCCCCTCTGGCAGTCACATTCATAGAGTCCAGTTAGGTCATTTGCTCATTCAGTCTCGGTCCAGCTGAATTTGATGAGCTCCCAATAGATCTAGCACACTGTCTCTGTTGATAGGCCAGTATTTTAGTTTGATTGTTTCAATGTTTCTAACTTTACTGAATTTGGTTTTTATCTTCTTCATTGACTTCACTATTATTTCAAGTGTTTATTTATTTATTTGTAAATTCATTTGAAAGTTTGTTTTGCCTTTTTTCATTTCTTTGAACATAATTATGACCATTATTTAATTCTTTATCTTTATTTATCTGTCTAATCCGATCTCATTTGAAACCATTTACGGAATGAATGACTTCAGAAAATCACACTCTTGTTTTTCACATTGTTTCCTGGGTTTTGTGTTGGGGTGTGTGCTTGTGTGTTTAAACTTTGTTTTTTAAGTCACCCATACTTTTTTAGTAGAAGTGTTTGTGGTATTAAAGAATTTGCATTATAAAAGGGTTGGTGTGTTGTTCCCTCATACTTTAATCGTGTTTCATTATTTGAGTGACTTACATACTAACTTACCTAGTTTCTGGGGTACTTCTCATTTCTACTACACCATTAATGATGGTTCCCTTTGTTGATCAACCTTACAAATATTTTTTTCCTGTTTTTTTGATGATTGCCATTTTAAATGGTCTGAAGTAGAACCTTGGTATAGTTTTGATTTCCATTTTTCTGATGGCTAAAGATGTTAGTCATATTTTTCATTTACTTATTTATAATTTATACTTCTTAATTTGAAGTCTGTTCTTTGCCCATCAAGATTAGATTAATTACATTATTTGTTTTTCAGTATCAATGGTTTTGATCCTTTTATACACCTAGACTATTTACCAATTGTTAAAAAATAGTCCACAAAAACTTTCCTCTGTTCCATAGGCTGTCATTATCATATTTACCAGAAAAGCTGGCCAAAGTAACCACACTCGCAAAAGCATCACAACTGATAACATTCAGGGTTCTGGTCATGTCTCCATGTTGACTCATCATGGAAGATTCCAACACCTCAGAATCATTCATTTGTATTTTATTCACACCTATTTTCCAAAGAGACAAAGTTGTGTTGTATTGTATTGTGGTTTTGAATAAACACCTTTAGTAGAAGGCAATAGCTCACAGCCTGAATATATATAATTTTATATTTTATTTAACATAAAATGAGAGACAAGCCCATGAGTTCTTGTCCAGATATTAAAAGACATGACTATGTTTTCACTTTCAATTGTTCAGAGACTTACCTAGGGAACTCAAAAGTGAAAAGTGTGCCAGTCACGTACATTGATGCTCACAGAACAATGCATTGATGTTCTTTCCACTAATCTTTACCTGTTTTACATGCCCTCTTCCTGAAACCCACCCTATGGGTGCCACCTATCATGAAGGAAACAGCAGTTATCAGACTGTCTACAGCGTAGGCAATTTCTGTTCTAACTTCTGTCTTTTTCTGGCCTGATATTCATACATTGACCACATAAAAAGTGCCAAATACACATTTTCCTTCTAATCTTCGGTTCACATAAATCGCTAAAATTTGAGTATCTTAAGAGTTGTGTCAAAAACCAATATTCTTCCATTATGTTTGCTTCGTAGAACATATTATATTCTGAATGATTTATATGCTGTTAATCACACACATTGACATATTTGCCGTAAGTCAAGGCTCCATGCATTTATGGGTCTCATTCTGAAGTTTCTGTTACTATGGTGCAGTTTCTCAAGAAGTTTGCCATTGACACATTCTCATACCTTTTCTCATTTTGATTTACTACTCTCCCTTTCCATTTCAAAGTCATCTATTCTATCTATGAGCTTGAAGATGAGAGGGGACAAGGAGCATTGGGATTTTGCTAGTTTTACATAAAATCTGTAGGTGTGTTTGAATAGAATCTTTTGTTAAAAAAAACTTTGCATAAATTTTCCAGTGTTCACGTGCCTCTGAAGCTATTTTTTGTCCTAATTACTTTTGCAGTTTCTAGCAATGTTTCCCATACTGTTACCTTCCCCACGAAGTCACAAGCAGAGATGGTAAGAGGGAGCCCTTGCAGAACAGAGCACTGTACTCAGAGAAGTCATCCTTGACAGTCAGGCCTTTTAGACGTCAGAAGCCTTCCAGGCTATTAGTTATCAGATGAGCTAGCTCTGTGCAGCTTTAGAGGTATATAGGGAACAGGAGGCAGAGCTAGTGGGCCAGAGATACTGACGGCAACACACCTTCAATATTAGAGTATAGGTTGCTGAAATTAAAGTAGTATAAAAAGACACACAATATAAATGACAAAAGCTAAAAGCTAGACCTCAAGAGTTAAAATAAAGACCATTCCATAACGATAATAAAAAGTCCTCTGATGAAAATGAAGGAATAACGCATATCTGTTCACCTAGGAAGTTATCATCAAAATTCTTAATCAGGAGATTGCAAGTAGAATATGTGATTGAGTTACTGCCTAATTTCTGTGCAGTATGTTGCTTCCCTTCTTTAAGTAGAACCACTGGTTAACTCTTGGGCTAGTGACTGCAAATCATATGATTGCCACCAGATGGCAGTAGTTCGCCACAGTAAAGGACGCAGCGAATAATTCCACAAAAGTCAGTATCAAGGAAAGACATGAGGGGCAAAATTGCCAAACACTAGCGGTCACACCCTTCTCAATTGTTAATATTCTGTTTTAAAGAAGTGTTTTTAAGAACTTGAAACACTTTAAACCACGGGGAATCAAGAAATGAAACTATGCTTGGCTTTTTAGAAACAGTAAAATAACCAGTTCTCCAAGTAGATGATTGGAAAGAACACTCAAAAGGTGAGACACAGAACACGAAGCTGTAGTTATTTTAGTGCAACCTGATTTTGGATGTATTTGTTACAGGAAAGGACTGAAAAGCTGCATTCAGAGAACTAAAACACTGAGATAATTGTGTGCAGGATCTGAGGACTATCTAGAAGCATCTTAAGCACCACCCTTGCTCAGACACAGACTCTTAGGCAGATGCCCTTAACAAATGCTTAACAGATGGGCAAACAAAAGATGCAGTTGCCCAACTACTTTTAAGAAACTTTGCAAGAAAAAAAATTAGTTGTGAACAACAAAATAATAAGAACTCCTAGATTTAGAACTTCTTAGTTCTGGGAGAGGATGCACATTCTGGTATTCTAGTGCCATTTCAGAATAGATGCTTGCGATATCTCTAGATGACAAATCGAGATTTCAGCTTCTCATCACCATGAACATATGTTCAGTCTGTCACTGAAATACTGTTTTGTGGCACATGCTTGATTTTTACCAGAACAGAAATGATTGAGGTTTTATCGAAGTCTGGCAAAAATCAGGAAACGGGAAACCACCACTCTCCCTTCCTGGAACTACACTGCACTTTATAGAGCATGTGTGAAGGTCAGAGCCATGCAACACGTGCTCAATGAAACAAGGAGTCAGAGTGAGTCGCAGGAATCCAGAACATTCCCCTCCTCTTTCGCTTGGCCACTCTACCCATGAGCACAACGCTTTGCATTTTGCCTGGTCACTCTGCCTTCACTAAAGCCTTGCTAGCGCACTAATAACCAAAACGGGGTCTGAGGAGGGGAAATAGTCATCAGGTCCAAAGACAACAGGGGCGATGGCGTTATCAGACAGGGAATTATGATTAGTGTTTACTAGGATCTGATAGGATAAGTACGTGGCGTGTGTGCTGTGGCTGTGTCCTCTGGATTGAAGCCTTCATTGCGGAAGAAAGCACATCAAGATTCAGGAAGTAAATGAAACTTTGAAGACTCAGGAAGTGAACAAAACTTACAGGTCTCAGGAGGCTTCGGAAACATAAGAATCACAAGGTCTGTCCGGAAGTAATCAACCAGAAGAACTGCCCTGAAGTCCCAGGGGTTGTGAATTGTTGCTCACCAGGGTAGCTTTCGCTGATACAGCTGCCTTAGGGGCCACCACGCGCCAGAAAGTAACCCTAGCAAACTTTTCACCACGCTTCCCCAGGGAAGTCCCGTCACAGCGTACAAGACTGGGTGGGGAATTTGAGAAGAGATGTAGGGACTACAAGAAAACATGAAAAAGCACTGCCTAGTATAAATCAGTGCAGCAGGAATAAAGACTGTCTTAGAAGAACTCATTAGGAGAGTAAACATGACACACCAACATCTCGATGCTCGGGGTATGCCAACAGAAACTTCCAAAACTGAAAATAAAAGGTAAAAACAACAAAATAGAATGCTGAGGAAATATCGAATGAGTGCTAAGTGTGAATGCCAGAATCAAGGAGAAGGAAAGGCAGAAGAAATCTTTAGAGAGCCTCTGCTTCTTTCATTCCTCACTCAACTCAAAGTCTAACCTTTTTTTATTACAATGTACAAATTTTTATCTGATAAAGTTGGTAAATGTTTACAAAGATTTTACTAAAATATCTCAAAAGACAGAGTTGTCCTCACATTATCTTTCTTCAAAAACAGTGCATATGGTTTGATTCACGTGAAGGACTTCTAACCATGTGCCAGTTCATGCCCGTGAACGTCCTCTCAAGGGACTACTTCACATATCCATTGGCTGCCAATTATTCATTTCCATAACTGTCTTTTTTTTTTTTACCAGTAATAAAATGATTTGCCTTGAACTCCTTACGTTAATTGGACAGAGCGTGTGGTCAGTGTGATTTCTGTGTTTGTAAGGAAGTAAAAGCAGCAAGGACACAGAAGCCCTGATTTCAAACAGAAATAAAGGAGTAGTTAGTGTGAGCACAAACAACACCAGTCCTTCGGCGCACCTTGAGGTTTTCAGACTACTAGCGAAGTGGTGCTCACGACTGTGCTCCAAGATGTGCTCTTCAGTCCTACTTTTGTCAAGCTCGTGTTTGTTCGCTTACAAGGAAATAAAAAGCCAACAAAGTTCGTCAAAGTAATGAGTTCAGGCTTTGCACTTAACGGATTAAATCACATGCTACACTCCTAACAAAAGGGAAGATTATGCATTCAGTTTATTGGTTCAGATTTGGCATTGGAGCTAATTTAGGCCAATCAAGCTACCTGCCAATCACATTTCACGTTTCTCCCCATGCCACATCATCTTCACACAGAACACTCTTTACCTTCTGTGAAGAAGTGGTTTCCCTAAGTGGCAGCGACTAATTCTCATATCGTGTTCATAAAGGGTCCATTTGTGATTTGGGATTATTTCCCATTTCTCACTTGTTTCCTTTTTTTGATGGGTTATACTAAAAGATCCAACTGTCTAATTGTTCATTTAAATATGTGCATATTCATAATGGATAGCTCTAATAAAAGTGTTTGTTAATGGTACCAAAACAGCATCAATAAGAAAAAAAATAAACTGCATAAGTAGTGTTGCAGGATTGATACTTCATGTCTAATGAAAGAAATATTAAGGCATCAGCTAGAATCCCCAGATTTTTGCATTACGAGAAATCTGCAGTTTTCCATTTTGTCTGATCCACTTTCCACTTCGTGGGAGTTAAGCTATCTGCAGAATGATTTACATTCCGTAAAAATTAAGACACACTATGTAGGGTTTTTTTTAAATGTATAGTCCCTGCAAAAAAAAAAAAAACGAGAGAGATAGAGAGAGAGAGAGAGAGAGAGAGAGAGAGAGAGAGAGGGAGAGAGAGAGGGAGAAAAGGTGACACCTGATTTCAGGAAATCTTGATATCTCTGATGTTGAAAATTGAATTTTCCTATCTAAATATTAGAAGCAAGTTAGCCTGCCAGGAGAGATACACTTGCTTATAATTCTGTGTCAGAGATGTTTTCGTGGGTAGCATCTCCTGGAATTGTGTCATCACTCAGGACAGTTAGACATGACAGTTACTTTCTACATTCATATTGCTTGGCAGCCAGCAGACTGATCTTTTTCTGCATCTATTGTGTCTCTTTTATGAGGACACAGACTGGAAAGAATGTTTCTACCCTTATTCCCCTGTCATCTTTGAACCTTGTTTAGGTTTCATGCTACATTGTAAATTTGAAACCAAAATCTACACTATTGAGCGGTGTCAACTTTGTTAGAGATAGTTCATGGGTAGAATCATTTGGGCTCATAAAAGTGTTGTGCGAAAATGCTTTTATTGAGAGCCAAGTCCCAAATGCAATGCTTATTGTGTGATCTTACAGATGTTCATGTTCCTACTAAAAATATAAACACCATGAGGACAGCCATGGAGTCCTGATACACCGTGTTTATTAGGTATTGATTAGCTTGTGAGAAACTTAATGGACACGTGAAGGTTCCTATCAGGTGGAGAGTGAAGTCCCTAGTTTTAGATACTAATAATTGTTCACAAAATCAAATTCTAAGGTCTTGTCCACATGCCAATGATGTTCTTTTTTTTTTTCTCTGATTACTATGGAACCTGGAAACATCTTCAGACAACTCTTACTTCTCTGGTAACATGAATGTATTAAGTATTCATACCTGCTGCTTTTGGAACTGACAACTTGTTCTCCATATTTCTTCATATTTGTATTTTTATACAGGGTCATTTTAAATGTAGTCAAAAATCTGTACATTTTTCCATTATATTTCTCTGCTTCCAGGTTGTTTGAAACATTTTTAATATACCAAAGCACTAGAAAATTATTACAAATACAGTTTTAATAGATTCATAGTCAACCTTTCAAATGTAAATCTTCAGTTCACATGTAATTTTAATTATGTAAATTGCACATCTAAATTAATTTTTCTTTACTAAGAGAAATTTCAAACAATGACTACAGTATAATACAGTCTTATGTTCTTATATGCCAGTTTTCTCTATTTATCTGAGTTTGTACATGATTTAATTTCCTTTTTTATTTTTCTGTTGTGTCTAGCCCAAATACAATGTTGGTTTATTTATTGAAGGCATTTCCCCAAGAGGCAGGGCTCCTTTTATTATAGTTTGGATTTAGAAACCAAGATTTAGAATTTCAGTGTACGTTTTGCTGGAATAGCATAATTTATGTCTTCTCAGTTGACAGAGCAAAGTGTATTTATATACTAACCTGTGTATAAACATATATTTTTACTAATAAAGACTTACATATATTTGAGAGAATTCTATAGGACTAAAGGCAAGAGAAATTATATGTTACTACTGTATTCTGATAATATTGTTTCCAATGGAGGCGCAAGTTCATAATTCTGATACTACTATACATTAATAATAAAATGGAATCACTAAATGTATGAGTAGTGAATGTGTAAACCATATTTCACACTGGTTATGGTTCAACATCGTTATTAACATACATATCAAGAGATAAGTTGTGAAAACATTCGCCAACAGAGGCAAACAATGATACAAGATAAGAAGAAAAATCTTAGTCAAAACCTAAGGAAATATATATATATATATATATATGAATGATAAAAGCATGTTATTTTTCATATGGAGGTGGTGTTTGCCTTGAATACCAGCACTTGGGAGACAGACGCAGGTGAATCTCTGTGAGTTTGTGACCAACCTGGTCTACAGAGCAAGTTCCAGGATAGGCTCCAAAGCTACATAGAGAAACCCTGTTTCAAAAAAACAAATCAAATCAAAACAAAGCAAAATGCTATTTACTATTAAACCATAAGGAAAGTAACCTAAAATTGAATGAAGCTATAATGGCACTAATAAGACTCAACTGAAGTTGACTTAAATTCCTATGCATCTCAGGAATGCACAATATAGGGGCATACACACAAAACTAGTAAATGAATGTTGCAACAAGAGTGGTTCATGACATCGTAATTCAACTTAGCACTTAATAATTTGTAATTTTATGACCTAATATTTATCATTTATAAAAAGGTTGTGAAGCTTTCATTTAATTTAAAAAGATCAAGCAAGACGCTGGGTATGGAGCATGGAGTTTCATATCATTTTGGCACATACTCTGTACCCAATAAAATAGTTCTTCACTGAAGACTTTGATGCTTGACCTCATGTCAAAAAATGTGTGTGTGTGTGTGTTTGTGTGTGTGTGCAAAAAACTATAAATCTTTTGTACATATTAATCAGTTCTCTTTGGGAACTGGAGAGATGATTCAAGTTTTGCTGCTGTAGAGGTTCCAGGTTGGGTTCCCAACAAGTACACACATGGGACTGCTCACCACTGCTTGCTAGTCTGGTTTCATAGAATCCACTGTCTTCTTCAGGCCTCTGTACACATTGCACATGTATGTTGTTCAGATCAACACACTGCACACTTATATACACTCAGCTCACACTTACACATATATAAAGAAAAACCCTAAACAAGAATAAGAAGAGAAGGAGGAAGAGGAAGTACTTGCTTGCTTAACAAATAGCTTTATCTGGAATCAATACACTGGATTTAAAATTCAAATACTGTAGAGAATTTTAAACGGTACCAGAGCCAGTCGACAGACTCATGTGAAAGCTAGCCTCAGCCGGACCAGCGACTCTTGTGCTCATCCTGAGAGATGCATTTCAGAATATTTTGTCACAACAATATTAGCCTCTTATCAATCATGGTTTTGCTTTCAGCTCAAGCTGTCCAGAATGCATTATCTTAAAAAAGAAGAGTTTTCACATCTATTAGTCCTTTGTAATTTTTTCCCCATGATTTTATGTGTGTGGAGTTTTTTTCTGCATCTGTTGATATGTCATGTGTGTAAAGAAGAGGAAACCAGAAGAGGGCATCGGATCTCGTTTGACTAGACTTTGGGATAGTTGTGAGCTGCCAAAAGTGAGTTCTGGAAATCAAATCTGGGTCCTCTGGAAGTGGAGACAGAGCCCCTAACCACAGAGCCATCGCTCAGCCCCATTTTCACAGATTCCTAATTTAAAATATCCCACAAAGATCAATGATACAATCCTTGCTAACCTCCGAAACTTCATAAGCCAGGCCTCCACTGTCAGGATTTCTCCCAGCATCCTCTTCCAAATACTCACAACAATTCATTGAGCATTGAACAATCTATGGATTTTCTAGACGAAAAGTCCCAAATTCTTTGTCTTCTTCAAACAAAATAGCACAAAGTATCAAAAATCATATGATCAGGTCTCTCACAGAAACACCCCTTGTTACTGGGGTTAACCTCTCTCATGGTTTGTCTCCTCCGTTCCTGTGATAAATGCCGTAGCCAAAATTAACCTGCCCTTTATATCCTCAATGAGCAACTAAAATAATAACCCTGAAGGGTTGGATGTAGCATCTAAGAGCACCCACTGTCCATTCAAAGCTCATATAAATGAATTTGGACATTATGACTCATCATTAAAATAATCAGAATCTTTTTTTAAAAAATAGACTTGGGATTTCACTCAGTTTTCTCAGTTCTTCCCAAAGATAGATGGGTGTTTATGTTACTTAGAGAGCAAACTTGTGAACCTAGTACAGTGATTAAGACTAACTGCATTACGGAGGAAACAATGTAGAGGCCTTCTAGGCCATACACTTGCAATGACAAAGGAGGAGATCATGGCTCAGAGAGGTCAAGGGCTTTGTAAAATGTCGCACATCAAGTTAAACATGACTCCCAGAATCATTAGAACAAAAAAGTCACCAGTGTTTAAAGCTATGGATGGAAAAATTTAGAGTTACATTTGGTGTTTGGAATGGCATGATCATAAAGCTATGGATGGAAAAATTTAGAGTTACATTTGGTGTTTGGAATGGCATGATCATCCCTCCTCACTCTGGATAAAATAACTAAGGCCTGGAAAGTTGCAGCTGATCCAGAGTTTAATCACACATCTGGAATGCAGTCCATAGTTCTCTCTATTGGGGATGACCACTAGCAGATATGCCTGCAAAACAAAAATGTATTAGGAGATATAATTACAATGTCATAGCACACAGCATAACTAAAATTATGAGCATAATTTTGATTACTGTTCCTGCAGAAGATTAAATAGTATTTTACCTAGATATAATTTAACTAAACTTTTTTTGCACTATTTATTTTATTGCAAAGTGTATTTATATTTTTGGAGATTTCTCATTTCCTTATTCTTCTATTTTTCCCATTTTATTGTTACCATGAAAATTACTCTCTTCCTCACCAATTCTTTAGTCATTTGAAGCTATGTATGCTTTCAAAAATATTTTGGCATCTTTACTTCTTAAAGGAGACCACACAAGCTGAAGTGTTCATGTTGAGTTTTTATCTTTCTGTTTCAATTTACTGCAGTTTCCAGACACTGAAATCTTACATACCACATTCATAGAATTCTGGATTGGGCTGAATATCATTTGTTACATTCCTCATAAGGCCCTCTAGATGTCACTGTCCTCCACACATTTTACAATGGTAAATGTCTTAATGCACGGCTTTCTTTTGGCAAAATTATTAATATATTACATTAACACTCATTAGATTATGATTCTCCATGCTATGGTTCCACCTACCATAAGGTCTGGGCTGACACTGTAGTAAATCTGCAATGACATTAAAAAGAAAAAAAATGAAATAACTTACATTGAGAGCCCCAGTGTCCAAGTAATGTATGCAGGCTCTTCTATCTGGACATTGTACCAGAAGACTAAATTAGAAAAAGGGGGAAATGCAATAAATTAAAAACTATCTTTAAATTAGAGTTGGTCAGTATTTGACTTCCAAGTGGCATGCACTTCTTTTACAGGAAACCTGATTGGATTATTTCACATTAGACTATGAAATTTAGGTAGTGGTCACACAGTTTTGTAGCAAATGGTGATTGCCCTATGGTTTGCACTCACATAATGGCTGCAGGAAAATGACTTTTATATGCAAGTGATGAAAGGTGCATTCAAGATCTCATTTAGGCACCGGTTTTCAGGACTGAGAAACTGAGTCTTATGTTTAATAAATGACCTATTGAGAGCCGCAAAGAGCATTACAGGAAAACCTAAGGTTTCCATATCAGAGGTCATTAATGATTTTATATGTCTCTCAGAAATGAAATAAATAAGCTGATTAAGCTAATTAAAAACCAAAACAGCTGAGGAAAATTGCCACAGCAAGCCTTGCACAATTACGCAGACTAACAAAACCAGAGTATGGAAAATTTACTGAACACTTTATGCAGCAATTGTATATGGTCCATTTTCACAAGTAGATTGTGTCTACTTTTCTACATTCAGATACAATTATATATTTTAAGTTAAAGAATAACTTAATGACTTTCTTTATATTGATCATGGTAGTGAAAACTTGAGAGTTTAGGAATATGGGTAATAAATATTGGCGTTGATAATAATATTATTTCATACTTAATGTAACTTAGAAAAATATGATAATACTTCTTGGTCACTTACCATATGCCAAGTTTTGTACTAGATTACATAACCCCATTAATTTGTTAGTCTTGAAATAACTCTGCAAATATGTATTATGCTAGTAATTTACCTAGGAATCAGCAATAAAGTAAAGAGGATAAGAAAACTGTGTATGGTCCTGATGTGGGATTCCCCTCTGTATTCTGTGAATATCATTGGTTAATAAAGGAACTACTTAAGGCCTATAGCAGAGCTATAGGGGAACAGAGCTAGGCAGGGAAAACTAAACTGAATGCTGGGAGAAAGGAGGCAGAGTCAGAGACAAGCCATGTAGCCACTGCCA
>JAQHUG010000328.1:661049-699707 GCA_028555095.1 Dicrostonyx torquatus | reverse complement strand
GCCTATGGCAGAGCTATAGGTGAACAGAGTTAGGCAGGGAAATCTAAACTGAATTTAGTTTAGAGAAAGGAGGCAGAGTAAGAGAGAAGTCATGGAGCAACTGCCAGAGACAGATGTGCTGAAAGTTTGCTGGTAGGCCACAACATTATGATGATATACAGATTAATATAAATATCTTAAATTAATATGTAAGAGTCAGCCAATAAGAATCTGGGCCAAGCAGTGATTAAATTATATGGTTTCTGTGTGATTATTTCAGGAGTCTTCGTTGCTGGGAACCAAAAAGCAGCCTCATTTCAACATGGTTCCCCACCAATTTAGAGTTATAACTACACCTGACTAAAAACTCCAGGCATCTCTGTGAGTCTCAGAGAGCACCCAACTGTGGGAAATGCCAAGAAGCAGGGCCAAGTACATATGATACACATATGTATGCAGCAGCTATATCATCATAAGTTTGTGCTTCATAATACTGTGTGTGCACACAGAGCATCCAATACATACATGAGAGAATAAATGTTTCTCAAATAATTTCAGAAGTAGGGATGATTCTAGGAAATATAATTTTTTAAAAATTTTGAAACTTTTTAATTAAAATATGGTTATACCACTTCCCCATTCCCTTTCTTCTCTGAAACCCCTTTCATGTACTCTACCACTCTCTTGCAGTTTGATGGTCTCTTTCTCTTTATTATTGTTACATAAGCAAATATATGCATATTTATATAAATATAACCTGTTGAATGCATTTGGTCTTGCTTTTGTGTTTATGATTTCATTTCTAGAAAAGAATAAATCTTAACTTAGCACTTACTAGTTGCCTCTGGTTCTGTGTCAAAGGGTGGAACTGATTTCTCCTTTCCATGTTAGTACTTCTTCTGGAATTATTATTGTTAGGTCTTGTTTAAACAGTCAGATTGTTAGGGTATTATGGGTGCAGCTTCAGTGTCTTTTCTTTCTTTTTTTATTTTACTATTTCTTTAAAATTTCATTTTCCATTCCAAACATAGTTCTCCCTCCCACCCCTCCTCCCACCCACCTCACCTGCCTCAACCCCAGCAATCCCCTATCCGCTTCTCCCAAAGGGTAAGGGCTTCCATGGAGAGTCAACAATGTCTGCCACATAAAGTTTGGGTAAGATCAAGCCCTTCCTCCTACATTAAGACTGAACATGGCATCCTACCATAGGGAATGTGTTCTAACATGTTAGCTCATCACTGGGGATAAATCCTGGTCCTACTGCCAGGGACCCTCACATAGTCCAAGCTTTCCCACAGTGTTCCTCATCTCTAATGAACACAATATCACAGGAGACCGTATGGTCCTCTAGTTCTTATGATATTTGCTTCATAATGTGCCTGGCATGCAGGAGTTATGTTGCATATTTGTCTGTTTGTCTGACAACCAAGCATCAATTAATCTCTTTGTTATAACCAGTAGTGGTTTTCTGTAATGGAATCCATTTGCTGTAAGGACAAGTTTCTTAGATAAGGAGTGAGAGTGACACTAACATGTGTGTATATGGATAAGTTTTAGAATGCAGCTAAAAATATGGCAGTCTAGAAAAATTTTGGTAGATTCTCCTCATATATCTATGTCTTCAGTAACTCTGTATTTCCTTCTCATTGAGAAGTCCGATTAAGTATCTGTTGGTTACTTCCAAGGCATAAGTGTCACTATGACACATTTTGGGTCCTCATGTAGGCCAAGGCTGCTTGCTCATTTTCTAGCTGCCCAGACCCAAAATAATCTCACAGAAACTATATTAATTAAATACCGTTTGGCCTATTACTAAGGCATATAGCTAGCTAGCTCTTATATCTTAAATTAACCCATTCCTATTATCTTATATTTTACCATGAGGTTTTAGGTTTACCAGTAAGCTTACCAGGTATCTGTCTCCTTTGGCAGCTACATGCATCTCTCTGACTCCATCTACTTTTCCCCTCTATCTCTGCTTGGATTTCCTACCTTACTCTATTCTGCCCTTCCATAGGCCAAAGCAACTTTATTCATTAACTAATAAAAGCAACACATATAGAGATGGACTTCCCACACTATTGCCAGGCTGGCTGTTCATAGTCATGAGTATTAGGCAAGACTACTGACTAAATCTGTGAATTGACAAATGAAATCTATGAAACTACACTGACTATGAAAACTACACTGCAGGAAAAAGACTTTAAGTTAAATCTAGGTATCATTTTCCAGTACCATGTCCTTTGACATAAGTGGACAATGTCTTCCGTAATAGAGATTCAACTTTCAAACTCTGAGAGGCAACCAAAGACAGACTGTGTCTGGGGAGTCACTTGGATTAGCCCAACCAACAACTTGAACATAGCCAAATATTTTAACTCAGAACTTCTTTGTTGGGAACAACAAAAATATTAAATATGGGAGCACCTACAATCCCAGCACTGAGAAGGTAGAGATAGCAGATCCTTGGGGCTCACTGACCAGCTTTCCTTTCCTGCCTAGTCTAATTGGGGAGCTCTAGAACAATGAGAGACAAGATAGATTGTTTTTAAGGAAGGACATAAGAGGTTGATGTCTGGCTTCCACCTACATGACTGTGTACACACACATATGCATGTGCAAGCACACACACACACACACACACACCACAGAGAGAGAGAGAGAGAGAGAGAGAGAGAGAGAGAGAGAGAGACCGAGGCAGAGACACACAGAGAGTTTTTTCCCATTAGCAGGCTTCTTATAGGTTATCATTCCATCAATGTTAGTAACAGTAAAGTTAGAAGGCATGAAGTAAAGGAGAGGGTGCTACCTAACAGGCTAATGTTTAGTCTAGTATGAGGAAAGTGATGAATCTTGGTCCTGAGTAAATCTAAAGAATAAAAGTTGGTCAAAAGGTGGTAATATGCCTATCTTGATCTTGCTACCTCTAGCTAGATTAAGTTAGCTATACCAACAATCATCAAAGAGATAGTTATTAATGCCATGTTTAAACATATCTTAGAAAGTTTTCTGTTTTCATATCACTGTGTTTTACTTTGAATAAATCAATCAAAATGACTTTGTGCTTTGAGTTTGCTCATGTGTAAAGGGACTACATATAACAAGATAGTTCTCTGTTGTTTCTTCCAAGTGTTAAATGAGAATTTCCAAACCCTTATTATCATTTTGAATCTGAGAAAATGACAAGTGTTTGTTTGCTTTGTTATGTTATTTGTTAATTTGTTTAAGCAATCACCTTGTGTTAGCTGGAATCTTTCAAGTCACTAGTTTCTGTTTTCTCTGAAGCACAATTTGTAGTGTTATGAATTCAGTCATTGTAGTATATCAGGAACTAACATTGCACTGTATTAGAGAGTGAGATCCAGAACCACAGCAACTGTGTGGGACCTGTGCATTGTAATACAAATGTTTAGCCTCAGAGTGCACCACAGAAAACAGCTTTGCCTGGCTTTGTCACTTGTTCCTGAATCAGTCCATCAACTCTATCTTTTTCACTATTCTGGTAGAGTTAATTCCTTAGTTTGTTCTGACCTAGTTAAGGGTAGGTTTAGAAATGTCTTGTGGAATTGCCCTTATCATTGTTTTAAATAAAGATCATCAATTCTATTGGCAATTTTATTCATTTTTAAATTGTTGAGGTTTATATAATATCATCATCTTTTAGGTCATCTCTGATATTCAGTTATCACATTCACATTTTGTTCTAATCTCCTATTTTTGTTTTTGTTTTGTTTTATTCCTGATCCCTAGTGGATGAACCTTTTAAGTTTTAGAACCCATAAAGTTTTAGAACACATTCAAAAAATGGAACATATCATGAATTAAATGGGCTCTATTATTTGTCATGCTTTTATTACATTTATTGCTTATATGCATTTTTAAATCTAGTTCAGGTGTGAAACTCCACTGTTATATAAAAGTACCAAATTAATTCAAATATTGTCTTCAAGTTTGTTCTTGAAGGTTTAGGTCTTCAAGGGTGCTCTCTGTCTTTTAAGCTGTGGTGGCATGATGGTGCTGTCTTTAGTCTCCTTATCTTCTATGCATGCCTTCCATTAGAGTTATTGTGACCTTGATAAAATCTCAGCTATCATCTAGAGGACATGGTTGCAGAGGACATAGGCAGTGGCTGCGTCTGCTTAATGTTTAATGGACAGAGAGAAGGGGAGCGGAATTTCCCCACCATATAAGCTTCCTTCGTTCCCTTCATTGAATAAAATTCCAGGATTAGAAATCCATTTCTCAGTGTAAATCAATAACCTCACCAGGCAATCTCTTTCAAAATGAAGGTACTCATGGGAGTGTTCATTATTAAGCTCTTAAAACTTTAGCGTGAAAGATTTCCCCCACTATGAAAGGCCAGCTCAACTTGCAGGGCAGACTAGGCTTGTGTTGGTGCTGTGAAGACCCTTGGGCTACAAAAACAAATGAGGACTGACTTCAAAGATGGAGCAGGGTGATGTTTCTGGAGTGGCCTCTATAGGAACCAGTTAAGGTGATGCACTAGAAGCGCCTGGAGTAATTGAAGGACCTCTGAGCAGTGGGAGAATGGTGCAGGAAGAGGAAAGGGCTGGTATGTTCCAACTGCCCTCAACAACTGCCTCAAGGGAAATAAATCCTGTAGTAGATTAAGGTACTGCAGACTGTAATTATTTTTGACTCTGGCAGCAAAGAGGAGTCCTGATTCCTGGAATCACGTCTTACAGAAGAAAACATAAAGGACAATCATGATAGGAAATCTTTGCCACACATGTAGACATTCATTTTAGAAAACATTTTTAGAGCAGTTGCTACTCAAAGAAAACTGTTCCGCATACTGACTGCCCACACACTAAATGGAGCCTTGGCTATTTCCATCTCTAAGACATTATTTCATCCCTATATACATGCTAATGTATCTTATTCTAAATCAACAAGGTAGTAATTACAATTCAACAGTTTCTAGGAGGAAACTGCTTTACTTATTCCTTTTCCTTCCTGTTCCAACAAGGCGACAGTGTTTGCTAAGACACAGGCTACAAGTCTGTAGGCCTTTCTTTGGTCTACACCAACCATGCAAATAAGCCCTGCCCAATTTCCTACAGCAAGCCAACTTGGGATTTGGAGGACTCTATATCTGGCCCCTTCTTCACTATGTTCTTGGTTGAGTTTTCTGGGGACTTTCAGAGAACTACATGAGCTGTAGACAGCTCTGTGTTTTTGAGGTTGGTTAGAGCACACAATTGAGTACGTTGAGAATACCAAGCCATCTTTGGTTTCTGTTCTATGAAAAATGTCTCAAAATTGTATGTTTTAAATTATTTTTTCACACTTCTTCTCACTTAAATATTTATATGATTTCCAGAGTAACTATTACTTTTCCAAAAACTTTCAGGCAC
Organism: Dicrostonyx torquatus; assembly: GCA_028555095.1. Taxonomy (NCBI): domain Eukaryota; kingdom Metazoa; phylum Chordata; class Mammalia; order Rodentia; family Cricetidae; genus Dicrostonyx; species Dicrostonyx torquatus. The sequence continues at coordinate 694,350 of JAQHUG010000328.1, read as the reverse complement.
AAACTGAGTCCTTGTCAAAGGCTTACAGAATAGGGGTGCGGGGAGCTGTTTCCAGATCTGTAATCTGGTTTCAATTGTACTTAGCAGGTTCCTGGGAGGAAAATGACCTCCTTGCTTGAGGCTCTAGAACTTTCTCCTTTTTTTGTGTGTAGATGGACACATCTGGGTGTAATCTTTCTCTCTCTGCCTTGAATGAGAAATATTTAGGATTTCAGGTCTGTGACCAAATGTAACACTCTGCTAAAGTTGGTATTAAACCTAAAGTTGACTTTGGTAAAAATAACAAAAGTGAAAAGATTATATTTGATTTTTTGTTCTGGGTAAAACGATGTGCTAATAATATGCCCAATCTTTCTAATCCTATTTCTAGTTCAGTTTTGGATGTCCTCAATTTATGCAACTGTGATACTTTAAAAAATGTATTGAAGTATAAAAAAATATAAGTTTCAAGCCAATTAAAAATAGCCTGAGGTGATTAAAATAGTAAATATATTTATACCATATGTATCCTATATATTATTTTCTTGTTAGAGAATAATTGATCAGAAATATTTTAATGTCATCTTGTATGCTTTTGGGAATGTTTTTAAGATTTTAGGCATGTCAAGGAAAGGTTGTTCAACTTAGTAATCTTCACTCACATATTTAAAAGTAGAGAAAATATTATTTTGATTATTTTTCTGGATGTTCTCATAAAATTGATCAATCAGAAAGAAATGGACAGTGTATTCATATATGACTAGTTTTGTCAGTGATGTACAAAATATAGTTATCACCTACCCAAATATGCCAAGGCAAGAGGTGAATAATACTATATTAAACATTTTATAGCTGGAGATAAAACTAGAGTTCAAGGCTAAGACAGAAGTGGCCCTAAAACATATAGCCTGTAACTGGGAATTTTGGACTCAAATGTAGTACAGGACTCTGAAGTTCCTGACATTGTTTGATTGTAGTAAGAATAAATGGAGAAGGTAACCCCACATTGGGCTGCTCTTCCCAGCTAAGCTTCAGCCTCTCCACTGTGCTAATATTGGCCTGCTCCTTTCCCAGACTGGGAGACAAAGCATATATTTTATCCTTCACAGTGTAGAAAAGAGAATCCCTTGGAATTGTGTGTTGGAGAGTCATCATCCAGGGCCTGCTGTGACCTTTCGGTGAACTTGAGCCAGGGCAGCAGGTTGGGGAGCCCCAGAGTTGTCAGGTGACTGCATTGCCATCTGCAGTTCTGGACTGCTCATCCGGCCAGTGCTGACCTTTCAGAACTCGATCCAGTGAAATTCAAACCTGAGAACGGCTGGCAGGCAAAATCTGCTCCTTGAAGTCAGTTTCACTGCTGAGTTGCCTAATTGTCCACTACAACTTGTAAATGGCCCATTAGGTTCAGGTCATGAACTTGCCATTAGGCATTAATGGTTAATCAAATCCTACTGGATTAGAAATGCTTTTGTCTCAATTGTATACCCTTTATAATTCTAAATGCCTGACACATTAGTAACATAAACCAAATGGCACCCCTTTGGAATGACTTCAGGCAACAAACACCTATTGTATAAGGTGAATAGTTAAGAGAATATGATCTTACTTACTAAAATGATTATCCCAGAGTCATATGCTAAAGATACATTTGATGATGTTGTTTTCGTATATTAGTAATGTGGTCTTTAACAGTTTCCCTGGGCAGTGTCTTAAGAAGCAAAACTGATTGTTATGGTAAAGAGTAGATTGTCCATCTCCTGTGTTCTCAAAAGTAAGGAGATCCCTTACCCCATTATCAATCATTCACTTATTCATCCACCAAAACTTTACTGTCTGGTGCTTCACTGTGACAAGTGTCAGGACAATGGAGTAAGGCCAAATACATGATGAGCTTATAGTTAGAGGTGGGGTAAAATACCTATAAAATATAAAATGAACTAGTGGGGGTGAAGATGCATATGTTGGTGCTCTCAGGAGTAAAAAACTAAAGAAAGCTCAGGACGTGTTGAAGCAAGGCTCATTATGAATTCATAGGAGGAAATGGCAGGAAGCCAAACAGTAGACCTACTTTGTTAGAAGGGACTTTACAACTACCTGATGCCAAACAAATCTGTGAGAGAAAGAAAGACACTCAAGAAGAGGTCACTAAGGGTAGCCTTCGTTTAAGATATAGGAGAAATTAAAAGTCGTCACATAAAATGAGAACACTAGCAACACAAAATGAGCTAAGAAAGACTACTATGTAGCGAAATACCATGGTACTAGAATATTTAGTGGTAAGAATACTTCTCCAATGTCACATTAATTGACATATCCATTGCTCTTTATTGAAGTAGCTTGCATTCACAGTCCCATTTAAAACCAATTTCCTTTGTACCTTGAGTAGTCATGTTCAGTACCTGAGTTAATGTAAATCTAAACTCAAGATAGGATGTGATTCTCCTCTTCCATGGTCTATACACGAGATACCAGAATACTCTGGACAGCATGCAGTTTGTGAATGTAAGATGTAACATTGTTCTTAGTGCTCTATATCTGTTTACAAAATAAAAACCACTAGAAGTGAGAGCCCATCTCCAAATAGCTAGCCACTATTCAACTACAGGATATTCCATAAGTTATATACTATGCTAGCACACAATGTGTTCTTTTAAAACACGCACCATGTAGCTCTCAGACAATTCTCCGAAGAGGTGATTACTCTGTTGTGTCACAAGAGATTATATTATTATTAATATACAGATGAGAGAAGTTGTCCTATTAATTTGGCTAGCTTGAAGAGCAAATTGACAGGAAAGATTCATCCTTTCTATTTTGAGCTATGTCACTGGAACGAAGTATTAAGAAAGCACATATTCTTCAAAATATTGGCCTCTTACAGGAATATAGAATTTTAAAACTAGATAATTTGAATATTGTTTGAGATATTTTAAAGAAGGAGCAGTATTTTCTTTCCCATAACAACAAGAAACATCACACACATTCTCAAAAGTAGATGTCAGGCCTGATCTGTCACATTCCCAAATTTCAGAGACGGGCTCTGGAGTATTTGACATTTAGAAAGAAGAAACATCAAAAATCAATGGACGACCTGAGCTCTTTCTGGATTTTTAAAAGTCCAATTTGATATAAGATAGAATTATCTGGGAAGAGGATCCTCGAAGAAATGTCTCCATCAGATTGCCTGTAGAAATAACTGAAGGGCATTGTCTTAATTAATGACTGATATCGGAGGGTTCAGCCCACCTAGGGCTGGGCTATCCCTTAAGAATTGGTCCTAGGTTGATGAGAAAGTGGATGAACAGGCTGTGAGAAACAAGTCAGTATGCAATGCTCCTCCATGGATTCTTTTTCATTTCTTGCATCCATGTTCCTGCCTTAAGTTCCTGTCCTGCTTTCTTTTTGTGATGGTCTATTATCTGTAAATGAAAAAAGGAATTAAACCCTTTCTGACCTAAGTTGCTGGTTATCATATTTTACCACAGCAATAGAAACCCTGACGAAGACTTGAGCTGGAGATTAAAATCTGTGAACAAGATCTTTTTGCAAAAGTATCAGCATTAAAGGCAGATAGCAACCATAATTCCTAAAAGTTTTAAATATTACATAGCAGGTATGTTTTAAATTAACATATATTATGGCCAAACTTTGGTAAATATTGATCTAATGATATCTTAATTTTAATGAAAAATGAAGTGTCAGTGTCTATATTTTCAAGTTGCTCAGGAAATAAGAGAATATGCTAGTTGAAGAGAGAAAAATCCCCTATGAAAGTTGCCAATTAGAGACTTGTATGGGCGGGCTGAGGCTCTGGGAGTTTCATTTGACTTCTGATTCTCTGTTGGGGTTCCTTTCAAGCTGTCAGAGCTTGGGAAGAGCTGGGGCTTTTGGTGTTCTTTTTTTTTTTTTTAAAAAAATACCTTTCATTTCCTACATAAAGCCAAGTTTTGAAAATTTAAACATGATAAAACTCCATGTGACATGACATGATTCAGTTAACGATTTGACTGTGTAATGATCCATAAGTTAATACCAACATGATATTAAGATAGAAAATACACTTATTACTAAAAGAAATACTGTGTGCATTAATGGAGAGCCAAAGGTTGCATCTCTTAAAGATTAGTTGCATTAGGTTTCTTTAAAAATTGTTTCCAAAAATGGAGTGTAAGTCATGCTATAGTTTATCTTGAAGGAGTTTTCTAAGATAAATAATAGAAACCAAAATCTTAAAGTTGTGTCTATACATGTTTACATATATAATTTTATATGGTATAATATTTTATTTATATGTAAAAGATATATCAACATACCTGTTTGTTTAATATTGTTAGGTAATTATTATCTCTGTTGAGTTTCATATTTTCGCTCTTTTTCTTCTTTCTTTTCTTTTTTCTTTCTTTATTTTTGAGACAGGCTTTCCCAGGCATATAGCTCTAGCTGTCTTGGAACTATGTAAACCAAATTTACCTTCAGCTCTCTGAGAGCCTTTGCCTACTCAAGGGCATGCATCACCGTGACGAGCTTCATTGTTCTATTTAAATGTTATGAACAACCAATTTAAGAACTTAAATTTGTGTATTAATGATAATGAACTATTTTACTTTTAAGTCCAGAGCTCCTGTGGGAAGGAAGGCTAGCATCTGTACTCTATGGTAAGCAGGAAAAAGAATAGCATGTGTACTGCATGGTAGACAGCATTCCAAGCAGGCCTTCCAATGCTTGAAAAATTTTTTCTTATACCTATCTGATCTCTCTGTCTTTGTATTTCATATTCCTTTCCCCCATTCTCTTTATCCTTGAGCTAATCAGAATTTATGTAAAAGTACCAGAATATATAGAAATTTTGATTGGAAAAGTTAATCAATATAAATAACCTCTATGGTTACTGTTGGAACAAGGTTACTGCTACTGATATTGACATAACATTGTCTCTTTGGGGTGTGTGAAATAACCAAAAAGCTACAAATAACGATATTATTCCATTTCATAGAGAACACTTCAATGCAGAAAGATAAAGACCAGCATGTATAATATTCTGTGTCTTGTGCAGTAGAGTTAGGAATACTATTAGCTTACTGGGGATGGGACAGTAGTGAGACTTTTGTAGATATTTATATAATATAATGTGTTTATGTAATATGTTATATATTTGACTTTGAACAATGTTAATAAACACTTAATAAAGATGCAGAAAACCCTCCACCAGTGTTTGTCAGTTGGAAAAAGCAAATGTTTGTTTGAGTCAGACTCAAAGTTAGTCAGTTTTGCTGACCTACTAAGATAATGTGTTCGATTCCTCCATCTATTGTATCTGAACCCTTATATTTACTTTATGGAAACTCAGTAAGCCAAGTTCTTATTAAAGTATGCATTTGTTTGATATCATTTTGGGGTTTATTTTTTTAAATTCAACACAATCTACCCTAGAATGGCGTTAATTTCGTGTTTATATTTATTCTTTCTCCAATATCTCTTACAAAGCCTTGATCACAGTCAATGTTCAACAAATCATCAACCTTAATAAATTATACTAATGTGTCACATAAGTGAAGCCTATTATAGGACATAAAATTTAGGTGTCTTTTATCTTCATACAAATTAATCGAGTGATATCATTTTACAATGCTATGGATCCTGGTGATGTGTCATCTACTCAGAAATTTAGTGGCTTTTGGATGTCTTCCAGGTTGTGATAAATCTCAAAATTCCTCTGGATGACCAATTTAAATATATAAAGATAATTAATAGTACATTGATTTTTCCAACACTTCCTACTGATATTTTACATCCTCTATCACTGTGGTATGTTTCTATTTTCCTTTTTTTTTTTCTTACTGGTACCTTGATATAGTTTCATGTTACCTGGAAACAATTATTTACCAATCATTATCACCAAGATAAAAATTATCAAACCATTTAAAAGGAAGTACCTAGTTATCCCACTACCTATTTTTGTCATCAATGGTCCCTGCAGCATCACACAGTGTTTTTCTTATGGACCTTTCTCAGTTTTTAATCTAAATTTCTCCTTATGTTGGAATTGTTGGCTATGATGCCTTTGGCGCTGATGAATGCCTTGTGGTGATATGTTTCTGCTTTCTAATTGTGTTCTTTGTAAAAGATGACACTTTAGAGTAAACACCTTCATGAATTGTCAATGAATGAATAAAAAACACATTTCAAATTTTCACTTAGAAAGAGTATGTTTGCAGATGCCTGCATATAGCTGAAGGATATCTTTTTAAACCAAAACCAAGTTTCTATACATTTTTGGAGGTTTTAAGCAAGAGGAGACAGTTTCAAGGGCAAGTAGGCTGACATGCTAAGCTGGAGTCGTGATGATGTCCAGGCCACAAGCGAGCTCAAGAGCCTACCTCAACAAACAAACATAGAAAAGAAAAATTTCAAAGACAGGGGTTGTATAAAGGATGGGTAGCTAGTTCAGTGTGAATTGCTCTTCAGATTAAGATGCCTGGGTAGATTCATTTATGATGGTTAATCTTGACTATCCTCTTGCTTGGATAGAGGAGTCTGTGTGAGAATAGTGAAACACATCTCTGGATGTAGCTGTGAGGGTAATTCTACAGCAAATTCTCTAAAGAGGAAGACCAACCATCAAGGCAAGCATCATACCATTTGGGAAAAGATGCTAAAGGATATGTAGGCACACATGTGTTCTTCATTTGCTTGAATACCACGGGGTGAGCTGCACTGCTTTGCAACGTCTTTCTTGTCATGATGGACTGAGAAGATTAAGTGAATCTTTCTTCCTTTATGCTCTCCATGTCAGATAGTTGCCATAATAAGAGTAACTAACCTAGCATCAGACTGCAACTGCAGAGCTGCAGAGAGAGTGAACAGTGTGAGCTAAGGGGCACAGTAAGGAACAAGATCTAGCTTGAAGAGCAGGAAGTTGAAGATCTCACATGTGTGTTGCTTAGTATACACTGAGTTAGCTCCCACTCCTAGAGATTGAAGACTTCATGTAAGAATCATATTTCCATTACTCTTTTTTTTTAAAACAAAAAAAGACAACAACCACTAGAGGTAATTAAAGCAGCCTTCCTGAAATTCCAGTCCATTCTTTTTTAATTTAAAATACTTTTGTAGATCCTGTTGATAGTTGCATTTTCAAGTCCTGGTTTAAAAGATTTTCTTTTTTATTGACTAGTAGGTACCGGTATCATTCTGTACATGGTTTGTGGGGTGGGACAGTGAGTAGCTCAAAGTCAGGAAAGTAAATTGTACCACATACAAAATGTGTGTTCCTGTTATGTCCCTTCAATAGGTTTGGAGAGCATCAGAGATAGACATATTATAAATGTCCAGATGATTCTAATGTATCTGGTCCTTAACAGGTTGTGGGAAAAAAGTGAATAGGTACAGAACCACAGATATTTAGTGGATTCTTGAATGTGAGAAACTGTACCTAAGCTGTCACTAATTTATTCAAAACGGTGTATGTAATAGCTTTGGCTCTTTGCCAGTGGTCCCGGGAAACATCAGTATCCCATTGGGTGCTCTGGTAATGGATGTTATATGAGTATTGAATATGAATTTAGAGAAGCCTTATTATCATCTTTTAAAATATCAGTCCTCTATGTACCAAATGCCAAATATCAAAGGAGAGCTATGTCATTGTAATTAATCACCACCGTCTATTAAGTTTCTATCATTAAATTTTTAAACATGTGTCTGTCTAGCCTAAATTCTTAGGATGAGAAAACTCAGGTCAAAGGAATTAAATGTCCTGATTATGGTCACACAATTCAGTTCTTGTAGGAATGGTCTGAAACTTAATTTTTAGTACTTTTACTTTTTTTTTTTTACCTTAGTAACACACTGAGGACAAAGAGTAGATTAAGACATAGGTATTCTGAGAGATGTTTAGGTGAGAATGACTTTAGGGTTAAAGTAATATGGATTACATATCAAAAGCATATATTTTGCTAACCTCTTATTTCTTTTATGCCTAAGGATAATTTTTGTGTAGAAATTTTCAGTATTTACCAGGAGAAAAATCTGTATTTAAGACTGTAAATGTGAGAGAATCAAATTTATTCTACTATAATATACTAATTTTCTCAGCAAGCGACACAGCAAATATTCCAAATATATAATGGTGAATGTACAAATGCAGCTTCTCCCTTATGACAGAAACACATTTCTAGGTTGATGCATGACGAAATGATGATGCCCTAGTCTCCTCCAGTCAGCAGATGCCACTATTCTATATCTCACATCACTAGGATAACTAGAGTTTTAAGTTTCAACAAATATTAAGAGTTTTGTGATCAACATCCTTCTGCATATTTTCCAAATAATTATATATTTCTAGCAAGCATATTTTTATTGTTTTCCATCATTATCAATATATAGAAGAAAATAAAGTCAAGAAAAATAAAAAAATGAGCTTCTTCCTAATTAGTATTGAGTTGGGTAAAATCATTCATCAATAATGACTTGTGAAGCTCCTAGTCCCCGCTACATCACAAGTACTAGAACCTGTGACTACACTCAAAGCACTAATTCAATAACTTAATATACAATAATTAATCTAATTACATTTAATTCAATTAAAATTTGAAACCAGTTATAATTTTTGATTATTTAAATGGAAACTGGAAAGCATAAAGAGTAATGAAAGTTCTTGTTAAGAAAGTTAAAATTCCATGCATATCTTAAGGTAAAATTGAAACACTATCAAAACAAAATGAATAGGAAAGAAAACTTTGGCATTCAAGTTGGATATTTTAAAAGGTGAAATTATCCATTTGTAGACAGAGAGTAGAGGGAGGAAATATTACATAAATCACTATACCCTCTACACCAGCACACAGTGTATTCGTGTCCTCAGGTCACTGGAGAACATGGGTAACAGAGTGCCAGTAAGAAAGTTAGTGAGTAGGGAAGAGAACCATCAATGGACTAATGCTTTTTTTTTAATTTTTAAATTGCAATAAGGTTTTTAATAATGTTGAGAAAGGGACATGTGTCGCATGATTATTGTGCTCAGTCACTGCCCACATGACTGCAGATGCACGAATTGGAGGCACCAGAGACTAATGCAACAGGCACCGTTTGGGAAGTTAATGCAGTAATGAAGAACTTCAAGTGTGGAATATGGGAAACAAGGGTAGTATGATGTGCAGGAGGTCAATGATCTTTCCGGAAGACCATTTATTCTGTTGGTGGAACTGAGGTCACCATTTTCTCTAAAAAGATATCCTGGATATGATTGCAGTGTTACTTGCCTGTAACCTCAGCACACTGGAATGAAGCAGAGAATTAATCGTGGCCAGTTTAGAAAAGTTTGAGTTAAAAAAAAAAAAAAGAAAGGAGAGAGTGGTGGGGAGAAGGAGGAAAAGAAAAGAAAACAAAAAGAGTTATTTAAAGGGTCATGTCTTGAGACTTATAAATGTGTTATTAATTATGTTGTTATTAAAATTAATGATGTTATTAAAATATTTAGGTTCATAATTTCTAAATTTCTTCTTTAAATATTTTGACAGCATAATTGTTCTTAAAATAATGAATCCATGTGCTATACAACACTTAAGATTAGCATTAAAATGTAACCTAGAATGTTGATTGACATAATCTTAAGATAATACTGAAATATTTTCTTTCTAAAAGTCTGTTTCTAACTGCTGTTCAGCGACAATGCATGAAATAATCACTTCCAAACTCACTGACGATTGGGTACCCTTAATAGGTATTACATTTCTGAAATGACATTCATTCTTCTATGCAACAACATTGATTGGTTATCAAGTATCTGGATCCTACATGTTTTGGGAGAAAAAAAAAAGATGAACAAAATGACATTGCTGAGCTCAAGGACCTCAGAGTTGGCAATGCAGATAGAAATGTAAATCAATAACTTAAACACAGCTGATCACTTGTGATGCTTAGAAAACAAAAAGGATATTTTTACTAAGTTAGTCTTGGGGAAGTCCAGAAAGGGAACACAGGAAAAATCATGCCTGAAAGATATCAGAGAAAGAAGTTGGAGGAGACAGAGAGAGAATACTCAAGGATAGAGTTAGTCTGGTGAGATGGTGTTCTGTGAAGTAAGAGAGTAATGGAAAACTATTAAAGTAGTTCCTAATATATTGTTGTATGGAGGAAGAAACCTATGGCTATCTCAGTTTCTCTACAACAACCCCAGTTTCATTAATTTCATTTTTCACTATTAAAAGATTTACTGATATGGCAATTATTTTATTTATATAATAAAACCTATAATGAAAAAAGTAAAGATATCTGAAAGCCATCAACTACTGGTATCACTAAAGCATAAGATACAATTACAATGGAAGCATAAGTAAGGGAATGGGAGATACAGCTTTTATTCTGTGAGAGGGAAATCAGGAGAGTGTGATGAGTAAGGAATTGTGAGGCATTGCTCATCAGCACAATTACATCACTTATGTCATTGTCATGTGCTGTGTGGAGGAAAACAGATTTAGAAATAATACATCATAAATTTCAAAAAGAGAGTATTGAGTATGAAAGCCCTTATAAGACTTGCTAAGGCTAAGAAAATAATGGATATTAGCTATTCAGTATTTACAATTTTCTTGGAACTTTATTCACCATGTAAGAAGAAATAAGTTTTTTAGTCCTTGGACGTCATAAGGTTGTCATTGGGCTATTAACTGACTATTGAATTTTCTGCTACTAGTGGGTATTAAGTGAGATTTTTTCCCCCTTTGACGTCAAAGTGTTGAGGTATTTGGATAATTGTGAACCAGAACTTGTGTGAAATATAGTTGTTTCCAATGAACTGTTGATTTATACTTTTCTGTGACATTTCAGAATTCCTTTGTCTTTTGTCTCAAGAGCCAGAATTTTCTACAGGGTGGTTATATCTTGTAGATTCCATAGTGACGGTGAAATCACAGTGAATCAGAATCATAACTAGCTTTTAATGTAGCATAAGTTACAGACATTTTTATGGTACAAAATCCTCAAGATTTGGAAGAAATAGAACCTGAAAGTACCGCAATCTAGACTGAATCAACATGAGATATCAGTTTTATATCCATATTGAAGATAAGGCAAATGGCACTCCAACTAAGTAACTTTGTTGTAGTTACTTTACTTAAAGCATGAAGTTAGTAAGTAGATATGTCAAGATTAGCACCCTCACAATGTACAATACTGACTGTCATGAATCAAAAGTACCTGCACCATAATCTTAGTTATTAAAAATACCACATTTGATTTCAACCTAAAACAAGGTCATTTATATTATCTTAGCCTATCCTACACCCCTCATAAATCCAAAATCAAACTGTATTTATTCTTCTTCATTTGAAACTGAAATGAAGACCTCTAATGAATAAACTGCAGTGCTTTATCATTCTAAACACTTTGCAGTAATTCAAAACAAGAAACAAGTTGTATACACAAAAGAAATTTCTATATTAACAATAGGGTAGTTAAAGGTGGGAAAACATCATAAATGTCATAAAATATCATATATGCTAAAATGTAGACATACATAATAATATTTATTTCAAAGAGACACAATATGATAAAAATGTATGCATTCAAGTGGTGTGTAAGCAGAGACTCTACTTTTGTTTTTCAGCCACCCAGACCTAAATAATCACACAGAAGCTGTATTAATTATAGCACTGCTTGGCTTATTAGTGCAGGCTTCTCATTAACTAACTCATATCTTAAATTAACCCATTTCTTTTTTCTGCATATATTTTACCACGAGGCTCATGGTTTGCTACCTTTTGCTTCTTGGGTGGCTACAGGGCATCTGTCTCCTCCAGCAGCTACATGACATCTCCCTGGCCCTGCCTTCATTCTCCCTGCATTCAGTTTAGTTTTCCCACCTCCCAATATTCTGCCCTGCCATAGTCCAAAGCAGCTTCTTCATTAACCAGTGATGATAAAACATATTCTCAGCATATGTGGGGGAATCCCATATCAGTGGAGTTTTATTCAAAAAGTGGTAAGAAGAGAAGAACCCAAGGATAAAGTGAATTGTTTAAATCAACAAAAGACTTAAGCAGAATTGATAGTAGAGTACAGGTGATATGGGCGGGAAAAGGAAAGCAATTGGGAGAAATGTTTAAGGAAGAGGAATTGCGGGGCAGAGGAGAGTAAGGGTAGGGACAGGGGTGGAATAACTAACACTAAGAATGTTTTAAAAAGTAACTGGAAACCAAATGGTAGAAGACTTAAGCACACTGTGTGTGTGTGTGTGTGTGTGTGTGTGTGCGAGAGAGAGAGAGAGAGAGAGAGAGAGAGAGAGAGAGAGAGAGAGAGAGAGGTGTTTGTGCATGCATTGGGTGTATCATATAAAAGTTAGGTTAGAGTTACTCACCACAATGGAATAATCTACAGGTTGACAAATTGAAAACCAGTCTTGTTGTTCCAGAACCATGCTCCACCTCAGTACCAAACACAATTCGAACTATTTCCAGTGCTCTTATTTGCCCGCCGGAACTTGATGCTAAGACATTACACATTTTGGTCACAGGCCATGAAGAAATCTCATAGGGATTGATAAGAAATCTTCCTCCATGAAAGCTGGATTTCACAATTTTACAGTATAGGAAAGTGCTTTGTGGACTGTGCTGTGTGGAGGGAGCCATCAAGAATCTTCCTCAACTATGAGCCCTGTGAGGTACAGTACTAACAAGATGTGTGCATGGGCACAATAATGTTATGAGGAAAACTAACTTTTTAAATTGGATTTAAGGTATAATCCAAAGGAGTTATGAATGTCAGGTACAATAAATCTGTTTAAGAACCCAGGTTGGGGAGCTCATAACACCGAGGAATGAGCTTACTTTTGTTACTTTGCTAAATAGTCATAGTACCAAAATGTCATCTAAATTTACGTCTCTATACAGAGAAATAAGCATAGCCCTCTGACCTCAGCAGAGAAGTTTCTTTATGCACTAATGGTGGTTAACCTAGAAATTGGCAATTGGTCCAAGTGCAGAGAATAAATGCGAGGGGCATGCTCAGCAAAAATGGAACACTTGTATCACCTCCAGTACTGCCATTGAGGCTTGGGAACCATCATGGAAGAAGGACAGTATGAATGTAAGAGTCAGGGATCTAGGAAGATCATACTGACATGTATCTTCTGGATATTTAGGACCAGGGCATTCATGAACTCAGAGAACTTGTGGTTGCCTACACAAGATTTGCATAATATCAAGCCAGTCAACGTTCTAATATGGACAGGGAGAGGCTTGTGAACCCTTATCCACAAGTAGAAGTTTGACAGTGGTGTTTCCTGGATGAAGGAGAGTCATTATCCTTTGAGGGTGTGGTCTCTGCTAAGTCAGTCAGTATCAGTGCATGGTCCCACAGCCATGATTTACGGCAGTAAAAATTGGATTGGGAGGGTTGTTAAAAATAAATAAAAACTAGAAGAGACCGGAGAGATGTCTCAGTGATTAAGAAAACTGGCTGCTCTTCCAGAGGACCCAGTGTTCAATTCCAGCACCCTCAAAGCAGCTCACGACTGTCTGTAGCTCCAGCTCAATTGGCTCTGATGACCTCTTCTGGCCTCTATGATCTCTACATTCATGTAGAGCACAGACATATGCAGGCAAAACACCCATATTCATAGCAATAAATTATAAATTTTAATTACAATATATAAAGAGGATGTGAAGTTGTGGAGAGGTACAGATGTAAAATGTGGATCTGGGAGAAGGGAAGAGGAATTGGTGAGTGCATACAATAAAAATACATTGTATGATATTCTCAAAATATAATAAAATGCTATACTTAAAAGCATATAAATGTGTAAATCTAACCACCTTACACATAGAGGGGACTTACATTTACAGGAATGGTCATGCTCCATGAACTTAGACTATAAACAGTTTAACTGTTTAAACCTCCTGTATAAAAATGAAAGGAAATGTGCCAAAACTCCATCTCTATCTGTTTGCTTTCATAGTATACCGATGTTGGAAGAGTTTCAAAGGAGCCTGTTATGTGTAAAATGAAAATGTTTTATGTTAAGTAAGACAGAGGAAGGCTTGAAAAATACCAACAATGCAAATTGCTTACCTGGCTGCTCCAACAAGCTTAAATATAGCTATCCCCTGTCAAAGCAAGCCCTCCAAAGGGCATTAACATCTCTCCTGGAGCCCTTACCTATCCTATGCATAGATATAGCCATTCTTCCTGTTTTAATTTGTCCTTTGGATCCATAGCTTGCCTTTCATTGGATGTTAATTATTCGCAGGTTTTGTGGTGGACCTCTAGGAGTCTGGCAAATTACACACTGGGGAACTAAAGATACAGTCAGGTTCATCTTGGTACCATTGGAATGGTTTTGTTGTTACAAGGTCAGAGGAAATTGTGACAGGAGCTGCATCTCAAGCTGTTTGTCCAGTCAGACCTGAGATTTGGAAGGCTGGTCTCTGCATTTATTTATTCACAGAGAGGGTGATGGAATACAGATGTCATTGCTGGCTGAGTTAAAAACAAGGGAGCATAAGTGCTTAAACTTAACCTACATGAGCCCCGAGGAATAAAAAGGACCAGAGACCAACATGCAGAAGAGAGAAGAAAAGAGATTGACAGATACCAGGCCTAATTTTCCTGAAACCAATGGAATTGGGGAGTGGTACCTTAGAGACAAAGTCACAAACAAAGCAAAGATAAAGTGGCTCAGTCACAAAGTCACGAAAATCAAGACAAACACCAGGAAATTCAAGTCTGCACTGAAAGAATCACTCATGCAGCGTCAGACATTCTCATTGTCATCAAGGTGAGAATATGCCAGGAAGCACAGTATAGGTGCACAGCACACATACTTGCATTTTGTTGTTGTTTGTTTGAGTTAGACTTACACTGAGAAACCAAAGCATAAGAGTTTTATCACTCTTCATGATAGAGTTTATCTTTATGTAAAAGAGACCTTACATATTTCCTCTTCAATTACTCACAAGGCTAAAATGTTTTATATAATTAAAAGTTGTTCATAATTAACTAGATGTTCACTGGAACTCTTGTTTATGTGTGGGAGAATTGTCTATATTCTGTCAATCATGTTTTAAATAAACGCTGATTGGCCAGGCAGGTGGTATAGGCATGAAAACCAGACAGGAATGAGAGTGAGAACAGGAGAATTCTGGAAATCAGGAAGCTCCCTTGGCATTCCTGTGCAGTCCATCTAAGAAGCAGGATGTAGCTGCCCTACTGAGGAAAGGTACTGGCCATGTGGCTAACATAGATAAGAATAATGGGTTAATATAAGTTATAAGAGCTAGTAAGAAGACTGAGATAATGGGCCAGTTTATAATCTTATGGAGACCTCTGTGTGATTTTCTTTGGGGCTTGCCGTCTGAGGGTTATTGGGCAGGACAGAAATCCCAACGAGCAGGACCCTCATGTTACATTATTTCTTACAAAATGCTGAGAAATCAAGTTCCAGAAACACAGCATGGATGTTTGCTCTGGAGAGTAGAAATCAAAGGAACCAAGGTAATGTAGCCATAAAGCCTGCAGTTACTTATGAATATAAAGTCTGTAACTGGATGGTTTTCCCAGAAGCCACCTAAGGCAGCCTCCTGTCCTGTGACAATATTGACTATTGGGGCTGACCAACAAATGTCTGGTGATATTAATTTTTAAAAAACCTTCTTATCTTGCTTAATTTGTAAAAATGCTATTATTTTTATTTTGAATATAGTACTATGGGTCAATAAATTATCTTTCAGTTACTTGTGTATACAAAACCAGAATGGACCATTTGATTACCCCAAGTTACCTTAAAAAGGATGAGTCATTATAAGAATAGAATGCCCTTTTCTGTTCTTTGCCTTTTGTTTTTCCCTCCATCTCTTTTTTTCAAATTATGTTTCTAAATACTGGGAAGTGCAGGAATGGCACATATTTTTGCAAAACCTAAAACAGAGAAGTTCTCTCTTTTGAACCTTCTAGTATTAAAGAAGTACACTCATAGTGCTCCCGATCATAACAGTGCTAATTCTGCATGGGCTACAGAAGAGGGGAGGCAGCAGACCAGGAGTGCAGAAGGTGAGGGTTGTATGGCTTATTATAGTAAATACATTTTAGTGATTTACCAGTCGTCAGAACACTGCATTCAGCCATCTGTACGCCAACCTCTTGCCTTAAATTCCCGTTTGACTTTGCTTTGTTTACTCCTTTTTATGATGTTCTCTACAACCAGTGTAATAATGTTTAGTGTTTTATTATTAGGCTCTTGGATTCTGTTCCCTTCTTAATTGATATCCCCACTACGGCTATAACGGCATATTGCACAGAGCAGAGAGGCAGTATTAGTTGATTGAGGAAATAAATGAAATGCAGTTGGTACTATTTTGAGGACAACTAATCTCTACAAGCAAAGAAATGCTGAAGCTATGATCTATCATATTAACTAGATTTTTAAGGTTCTGCCAGGAAGGCGTTTTTCATAAAATATAGTTGTAATTTTGGGGGTAGAGGTAAGTATAAGAAAACCACAGACTATAATCATAAAAAGTAGGTTTAATTCCAGGTTTAATTTCTATAAACTCTTGGGCAACTGATCAAAATTTCTCTGGCTTCAGATCCTTTTAATGAAATAATGGCAAATTACCCATCTTACCATCTTTTAATGAGAATTACCAGTAATATATATAAAGTGCTTGGACCTTGAACATGGAAGCTACCAAATTAATGGTAGCTATTAACACCATTATTTTTATTAGCAAATGCTCAACACTAATTAACTTACCTGCCTTTTCATTTACTAATTCAATTATTTCACATGCTATTTTGACATTAAAATTGTAACAGTTACAAAAACGGCTAATTTCTCTAAGATATAAGAATTCTGCTAGCTTTCAAAGTAAATACCAACTGCTATTCTCGACTGTCTCTTTATTCTTTCGTTGTGGGAATGCCATCTTTGTGGATATAAATTACTCCTAATTATATAAAATAAAATAATTATTTATAAACAACATAAATGAGTATGTGGAACTTGATTTAGAAGTACTAGTCATTTCTATTTTTACATGGAGTTGTAGATAGAAAAGCTGTTTCTTCTCAAAGGCTGTAATGTAGATCAGTACCCAAACCTAGAATTGATTTTAGAAAGCCATCTCCAGCATCATAGGTTACAGTGTTCTGACACCTACAAACATCTGACTTAGCAGACTTTTCATAAAGTGGTACTTAAAAGAGTTGGTGTGCAACATAAGTAGATAATGCAAATATGTTACCGACCCCTACCAATAGTTGCAATTATGCAAATTTCAAAACCTTCATCTTTTGTAATTACGCATAGTGGGCTTGTGTAGTGAGTGGTCTGCTGGCCAGCTCTAGTTCTGTAATATATCAAGCAGCTTCCCGCTGAAACTAACACACTTCAAATAGACAAAAATATGCCATCTCCAAACATTGGCAGAATGCTTATGAAGGAAGAGTAAGGCATGACATTCTAAGTAATTGTTAGTGACACACTCCTGGGTTTTAATTTAATAAAATTCTTTTTATTAAAAGCTAATAAGCTTTGGTATTAGCTAAACATATTGTTGATTTGGGCAAAGAAGCAGGAATTTAAAATTAATATACTAATAACTCAGGAATTGAAAAATATTTTCTTTGAGTGTGAGAAGGGAAGAAGGCTTCTTCTAACATTTAGAAATTAAAATTACCTTTATCTGGTATATAATTTCCTCACATAGTACAATTACTATGGAACACTTGAACCTCATTAGCCATACTGCTGAGAATACAGAATGCATAATACAATAGGCATTTTCTGTAAACATATAAAATGCAATTTTCAATAAAATTATAAATGTATATTATATGAATACATTCAAAACATACATTAAAGCTTACATACAATCATAAAGCTTACATACAACCAAGAATACATAACTTATATGTGGATATGTAACACAAAACAAACTAAGCCTTTTAAAATTTACACTAAAATCTGCACAGGCATTTTGGCATGTTTGAGTTTCGAATTAAATACTTATACTTGCCAAGTATGCCAATGTATTCCTGTAGCCTCAGCTGAGAGACTGAAACAAGAGTATCCCTTCCATGCCTCCTCTTCTGAGGCTAGCTAAGGAAATATAGCAATATTCTGTGGCAAAAGAATAAACTAACACTGTCTCGCCTGAGTTAAGTTCTGCTCCTTTTGGGAGAGATATGCACAATATTTTGTATGGTCTTTACTTACTCTTAGATTTGGAACAGAATCCATCTCTTCCTGATCCCTCTCCCCATAGCAACTAAATACACTAAATTCCAACTGAGTGAGAAGAAAAAGTGACTAGTGGGAGATCATTTATAAAAATTGATTTGGTTCCTTTCTCAGTGTTTCAGTTTATTTTTCAAGTTAAAATGATCTATATTTACATCTTATGTAGTGTGGCATCCCCAAAAAAATAAAA
The DNA here is from genome assembly GCA_028555095.1 of Dicrostonyx torquatus. NCBI lineage: Eukaryota > Metazoa > Chordata > Mammalia > Rodentia > Cricetidae > Dicrostonyx > Dicrostonyx torquatus. Next base: position 675,949 of record JAQHUG010000328.1, on the reverse strand, counting down.
ACAATAATAATTGACAACAAACCACAAAATCAGATCATCAACACAAGGTGGCACTATTGACCAATCTCTTAGGATTAGAACTTGGGTTGAAGCATTTTCTATTCAAGTTCTCAGAGTCTAATTTTTAATTCAGCCCTCTTAATTTTATATCTGATTTTTCATTGCAAATATGGTAATGAATAGAGAAATGGAATTTTTAATTAAAATGAAAATGCAAATTTGGAGCTTGAAATGGACTTTTTTGTGTAATTAGCGATCAAAAATTAAACCTCTGCAAATCTATACCATACTGACATTGTATACATATGTTACCCTACCCTTCTCCAAGAGGTCCCTCATACACAGTGTCCTTTCTTCTCATCATTTCATGAGTATACTCATTTTTCTTATTTGCATAGAATTCAATTCTTGCTCATTAAGCTCATCAAACACATAATTACACATATGATTTTAATAAGAGATCATTTTGTGGTGAGCAAGACAGCTCAGCTTATAAAGGCACTTCTATCAAAACTGACTATCTGAGTTTAATACCAGAAGCTCATAGGTGCTAGGAGAGGACCTAACTCTTGCAAGCTGTTCTCTGACTGCCAGGAGTATACCATGCAAAACAGAAATTAGTACTTAAAAATATAAGCAATTCTATGCTCTTAGAGCTGAAACCAAATATCTGTGCAACAAGTTATTTTCATTCAATAAAACCTCTTGGATAGATATTTTATTTCATTAGTTTAGTTCTGTAATTGAATTGTATGTAATTTTTTAAGATACTGTTACACATATTCTTGATGCACATGCATACACATATGTACATATAAACACATAAAAACACACACTCAAAGCTTAAACTTTACAAAAAATTATAAATTCTATATGTATGTAAAATATTTAGTAATTAACTACTGTTTATAAAGTATCTAGAGTAGATAGGGTTGTTTCTCTTATCATTAGCACACCATATCATTTTGCATTTCTCCATCATTTCAAGTGCATATTTAATGACTGACTACTGCTTATAAAGTACAATAGATGGTCTTATTTTTCTTATCTTTAGCACACCATAGCATTTTGTATTTCTCCATTGTTTCAAGTGAATGCTATGACAAATATATGTATTTCCTGACACAAATTCAGAAGTTGGATATATCAGCCCAAAAGCCTAATAGCTTAAAAATACTAATAGCAACGAAGGCACACACCATATTTTAAAAGCTGTGATACACTTATATATTGACACAAATAAAAGGACAAGCATTTTATGTGAGTTTCAAAGCTATGCATATTTAAAAGTCTAGTGCAAGTGTCAGAACTGCAGTTCAACCTCTACTGAGCTGCTCAATCGTCAAGAGTGTTCAAAAGAATAGCAAAGTCCATCAAAACCAACAGGGTTGAGCTCAGAGTTCATTTTTGCTTTTCAAAGCGAGCAGTAGCAAAGATATCAGCTGAACCATGACACCCAGGAACCTTACCAGTAGGCCACAGCCTTGTGTTGGCACACAAATTAATAGAAATGGGTGAATTTAAGGTGTAAGAGATAGTTAATAAGAAGCCTGAGCTAATAGACCAAGAGGTGTTGTAATTAACACAGTTTCTTGTGATTATTCAGGTCTGGGTCACCAGGAAACCAAAGCAGATTGTCTGTTTAGAAATATGAAGTATTTAAGAAAACACACACTCAAATTTTATGCATACAAGTTGTGAGATATTATTTCCAGGAAGACATGATCATACATGTAATCGACTCATCCCAGTTATAGAACTTGGAGAGACCAAATCAAGGACTCTACGAGTCCCATGTGGAAAGCCAGTGAATTTTACTGGGACTCCTTACAGGAGTACAGGTGAGAGTTCCCTTACAGGAGCAGAAATGGCTTAAAAACTTCAAAACAAGAGCCTTGAAGTCTCGAGCAGCCAGCACAACTCGCAAACAGCTTAATGGGTGGGAAAAAAAATCTCTTCCAGGTATCCTACTTGACCTGAGTCTCTTCCAAGTAGCACAGCTTTTGACTCTTGCAGATGGCTCAACTTGTCTGAGACTCTTCCTGGCAGCCTAGCTATTCTAAGAGTATCTCAGAAGTTCCTATTGCTTGTATATATACTTGGGGAGTGAGGGGCGTAGTGTCCTCAGTGTTGGAGGCTTCCTGAAGCTTTGAGTTGCTTACTTCCTGAGCCTAATGAGTTTCCCTGGAGGATGGAATGTTTTATCTTCCTTTAGGCTATCATGAGTCTAAAGAGCTTCCTCCAACTTGGAAGGTTTTATCTCCTAGGAAACTTCTGACCAACAGTAATTACCTACATTGCCAGTATGTCGCTCACAAAATACATGAGATTTTTACTTTGTAGATGAAAATGTCAGATGTATAGTTTTTCTTCAAAATATTGCCGGGCGGTGGTGGCGCATGCCTTTAATCCCAGCACTCAGGAGGCAGAGACAGCGGATCTTTGTAAGTTCGAGACCAGCCTGGTCTACAAGAGCTAGTTCCAGGACAGGCTCCAAAGCTACAGAGAAACCCTGTCTCGAAAAAAAAAATATTTAATTACAATAACAAATTGATATCACTTACATCAGGAAATAGTGATTTAAGTTTGGAGCATTTTCTATCCTCATATACTATGAAACAATTTTATTTAAATGCCTTCAAGACAACTACATCACCAGTTTCTTCAATATTAGTTTGGATCATCTTCATCATCTAAACTGTACTTCTAGGCAGCTTTGTCTTCATGTTCAGACAGCTTTATTTATACTTAGAATTAAGAGAACCAATAAGTGATGCTGTTATTGGAGATGCCATATCTAGTGATAGTGACTTTTTGCATCATATTAAGATGTTTTCTCATTTTTGTTGCGTTGTTCTATTATTAAAGAAATCTTATACATTATATACAATGTAATCAGACACTTGTCTTTTGATGTGATCTGTGATAGAATTTGTGCCATGCTGTCCACAATAAGAGAAAAGCTTTTCCCAGAGATGACAGATTATATCTCTGTCGGAGTCCTGAGAAATAAGGCAGAACCATTTGCAGAATTCACAGGTAACTTCTATGATTATACTAAGCAAATATTGATGGTGATGGTCTCTGGATCATTGACTTTCTCCAAATAAACCATGAAAGGTTTTAATTATGCAGTATATTTTCCTGCAGAATGTTTGGGCAGAATTCCAATTGTAAGTTTGGACAAAAAGAATATCAGATCAGTGAAGAGAATATATCCTTACGTGAAAGAACATAAATTATGTTGTATAAGTTGGAGTTTAGTTTATTATAATAAATATTCAATACATTTTCAACAACCTGAAAACATACCAAAATAGGACAGTGAACGTAGGAAAGACAGTTGCACTTGGACTACTCACAGGAAAATAGATCATAGTGGTTCAATGTACTTATTCTAGACCCAGCCTCCCTCCGTTTGAACTTATAGAAGCCCCCTTCCTCATATTCTGCTATATATCTTGGGCCATGGTATTGTGCTCTAGTCTATAGTAGAGACATCATGTCTACAGAATGACTTACGCTGTTGTCTCATAAGTTAATGTTGTATTATACAGCTAATGGCTAATGTCTGGTGCTTAGGGAATGCTGCCAAAATACATTTTAAAATAAACAAACACCATGATAATCAGTAATGTAGTCACTGCTTTCTTTACCATTTGTTTTTCCTCTTTTTTCACATCCAGTGGGAAAGGTATTGAGATTGGAGAAGTTTACCGAGAGGACCTACCTACTCCCATGTAATGTTTTTAGTCAGTGTGTGTATTTTAAATGTTGCTCTTTGAAAATTTCAGTTTTCAAGAATTTTTACCTTGCTTAAGTACATAATCATATTTTTCTAGAATAGTGTTATGCTTATTAGAGTTTACTGTTTGAGATGTTTGTCATTTTCCTATTACATATTATTTTAAATGGTAATTTTAGCATGAAAGCAAATTACATAAAAAGTTTCCTATTATTGTTAAACACAGAAAGTGTTTGTTTTAAGGTTTTAAAATCAAGAGGAAGCATGATTCTAATGCTTTTCAATTAACATTGATTTACCTTAGGGTCATTGAAAAATAAAAAAATATTAATTTCATGTTTCTTTTAAATACACATTATCCATATTTTCTAGAAGTAAAACTGACTATGGCATGAAATTCTAAGTGGGAACTGCAGATACTGCAACATATCCTAAACTTAATATTTTTCCAGACATTTAAGATTATCAATATACCTTAGATATACAAAAATAATCGGAGCTATTGTATCAAAACTTTCCAATGGATAGTTTCCAATGACCGTCAACACATAGATACTGAATAATGCTTCTTTTCCTGAACAATGAACCATGTTTATTATCTGCATTATGGTCATTGATGTCCTGTTCAAACAAATAGCTAATCAGGACAATATGCACTTCAGATTCTCAGATAAATAGCCAATAAGTTATTTATACGATAAATTGTCTTGTTTACATTTCAGACTGGCATCCTCCATAACTAGCTTCTCTGAAGCACTTCACAACAAAGTCTTACCTTTGCTATTTCCTAGTTAATCCTTTGTTCATAGACTAGTTTGGATTTCACTTACTTAAAAAACAATGGCACTTCGGAATTATTACCTTCCAACAACAATGACAGTCAAACAACTATGTAACCTGTGGCATTCTCCTCTTGACTGAACTTCAATTTGAGTTGTATTTGATACAACCTATATTCAAGCCATTAAACACCCAGTCATGTGTTCCATTAGAAAATTGGTTATGAAAATGACAAGAATACTCAATAAGTAAAACCATGAATTACTGATATGCGCCCATCTTGCGTTTCATTTTTCAAGGATTTCAAAATGCTTATTTGGTCTGTTATTCCTTAGGAGTTAAAGACTTTCTTCTCTTTGTTACAGGGTAAAGAGGGAGATTTTCTAAGCAAGAGAAATGTTCTGGCACAAAAGACTGATCTTTACCTTGGGTCCATAGACTATCCCAAGGTACTGAGGGATTTAAGGCTCACACATGATGAAGCTTCCAGAAAAGAGGGATACAAGGATGTCCTGGATGCTCCAGAATGAAAGTCATTGGCTGCTGTATTTTTGGTTTACCTTCTAGTCCCTCTCCGATGATAGGCCAATTTACTCTTAGGAATGGGTAGATATTTGCTAACAGCTGTTCTTATATCTAGCTCAGTCATAATTAAACCCTTAATGGCAATCATGAAAATCTCCTTATCACTGGTGAGGTAATTGCAGACACAGAGAATGAAAGCTTAACTATAATTGTAGGCCTTGTTGCCAGCTGAATATTGAAATGTGCTAGCATTGTGATTACTTAATGTCCCAATGTGGCTTGTGGCCAATGCTTAAAGCACACTCTAGAAAACTATAAGCAAACACATAAACAAAGCTTAATTTTTAAATAGTATCTTAATCATACTTACACAGAAGATATATAAGCTTTGGTAATATAAACTTAAGCTGTGGCATAAAATAGTTTCCTATATAAACTAAGTTGGAACTAAAAATAATATTACAAGTTCAACCTTTTGTGACTAAAGGCATCTTGTTACATTCTCTTGATCTTGGCTTTGGGAAGTGACTTTCTTTGAAGTTGAATTTTTTTTATCTTGTTAGCAGCTGTTTCATCCACTATCCTTCCTTAGGATATCATAAAATTGAGTAGCCTGAAATAGCCATTTATTCTTGTCCATAGATCATTCAATCAGTGGGAACTAATTATGCTTAGATCCAAAATATAACTCTTTGCCTCAATTTCCATCCTGCTTGCAGGAATGTGTTACTTGACGTGGGCTCTTCTTATGCAGAAGCAGAAGCTCAAGGAAATGGACACCACAGAAGCATACTCAAGATGCTTCACCTACTAAGAGCCAGGGGCCCAAGGAAGTCAAAAGGCTGAGGTCAAAGTCACAGGGAATAAATCGATGCACTGTTGACAGCTGGAATTGCAAAGTCAGGTGGAACAAGGTGGATTTGAGGTTGAGGAATGGGAATCAATCCATGATATATATATCACAAGGTTAGAGGAGGTAGGATTTTGGGGGGAGTTGTTTGTTTGCTTTTATGATATCCATGTGGCTGTACATGTTTTAAATAAGCTAGCCTCCTATCCTAAGACAAGACAGAGAACTTATGTATTTATTTTCTTTACATTTGATTCTTAGCTTTTCTTTGACTGTTTATCTGCTTTATTTTGATAATAATAATATATAATTTAATTATATATTTATATATTGGTTAATATTTCAAATGTCGTTACTATAACACTCAGCTTAAAAGTATTTTAAATATTAATGTTCATGACTCAGCCTTTATATTTAAGTACTTATGCACTATTTGGAACTGTAGAACAACCAATACTGTTCTGATAGTATCCATGGCCTTTCTCCATAACCTGATTCAACACAGGCTCCCAGGAACAATGTCATTTCTCTGCCAACAATGTAAGAATAAAAAAAGGAATCCTAGAACCAAGTGTCCCCAGATCCCATGCCTGTGATACTTGAAGAATTAGATTACAGACAAAACTGCTGGAAAGTTAGGAGGATATATTGCTATTGTCATACTCCTTTCAGATGAAATATAGTATTATAAGCAAATTGTTATGAAAAACCTCACAATAACATTATTAAAAAACACTATTTTTTAAACCCTTCTTCGTCAGCATCAGTGTTTGCCACAGAACTTGATATTCTTCTGCTTCCTGTGAGAATAGCCATAAAACTCTCCATGTCCTCTCCTGCCATAACAACACCAGTAAGATAAATTTCTGGCCAGTTGTGAGTAGAGTTGATAATTATACTTTTTACATCAAGACAATTAAATGGATGTTCTTGGTGCTAGAGGCATGGCTCAATGACTAATAACAAGTACTGAGCTCCTAGAGGACCCTATTTATTTCCCAGCACCCATGCAGTGACTAACAACCATCTGTAACTAAAGTTTTAGGGGATCTGATGTCGTCTTCTGCCCTCCATGGATACTAGGCATGTAAGTGGTACACAGATATATCTGCAAACAAAACACCATAATCATAAAATAAAACATGCCTACAATATCTTCTTTAACAACTAGCCATGCAAAACAGAAAAGAACTAAGCCTTACGAGTTTCTTGAATCACAAGAGGAAAAGAACATACTTCTACTATCAGCCATATTGCATTTTGATCTTTGAAAAAAAATTCTTCTGCCTATAATATTATATTTCAATTTATTACAGTTTTCAAGAATATATGTTAATGTAAAATATCCAAAATATGTATAAATAGGTTTAATGAGCAGAAATATTTTGTGAAGAGCCAATGCATGATGGTGACTGGAGAACCTGAGAGCCTCATCCATCCAAGCATGTAACTAGATCCTCTCTTTCAGATTCAGCCTCCATTATCAGTTAGTACTACAACGTAGGTGAGAGGAAAGGATGAAGTATGTGTCAGGAGAGGCTTTGTGCCTTCTTCCTTGCTTAGTCTCTCCTCCAAACCATTCCTGAACACTGAGGTGAGTTGTAGCATGCATGAGGGACTTGGACTCTGAGTCTGTCAGCTGCAGAACAAAATAGATCCTCTCCCACATCGTTCCCTGCCACTCCACCTCAAGTGTCTACATGGAGGAAGAATCTGATTTCATTTGACAATTTAAGAAACAGTGTGATGGGGTAACAGCCAATCACCTCACTTTGGGGTGTGGCCATTGAGACCCCAGGTAATGAAAATGGAGAGAACACAGGTGCGTGCTCTCTGACTTGCTCCATGCGGTGTCCTGTGATCAGATAGGACTTAGGACTTCCCTGTTTCTATGAGTCTTCCCTCTTTTCATTTATTAAAATACCTTTTCCTATTGAGACAGCTTCGTTAATTATTGTATCACTACAAAAAAAAAGATGATGGGATAATAGATTGGTATTTGTGAGTTATTAGACAATCATATTGGTAATTATATTGACATAGATCTTTGTATATTGATACAAAGTTAAATTATATTAAGTATTGTATGTACATATGCTTCTACCTGTTTTAAAATTGTTAATGTATTTATATATATAAATATATATAAAATGTATTTATATATATATATATTTACCATACCTCAATGTACATTACTACCTCTGATTAAGATACTTATATACTGTTTACATTTGAAGGTCATTATCCTCATTTATTGCACAGTTTTTTATTGTCCTAGTCTTTAAGTTAGATAGGTATTAAAAATTTAAAATCAATAGCCACCTATGTTTGTTATAATTAGACTAATCAGGTTTTTTAAATACATAGAGATTATATTCAGGATAAATAGATAATCTTCGACCTCTTCAAGGAGCGGTACAAAATGGCTTTTATTCTAATTTAGAGTTTCATAGTTTCATGACAATGAGACACATTGCTCCTGGCAACACCATTCTATCCCCGAGAGAATGTTGGACACCAGAGAAACTCCAACTGGAGCCTTTCTTCTTGGCGGAACTGGCCTTTGGGCAAAGAAATGTTCATACCACAATGACTGACAAAGATACAGAGTATCCATAAATGGATAAAACAGAACTGTCCTATCCTGCCAAGACAGGGTAAGATAGTTTTGAAAAGTTTCTTGCCTTTAAAAATGGTATGTCAATGACTCTAGGCCTTAGCCAAAGTTGGTCGCTTCAACATCAACATTGCAAATGAGACTTTGGGTGATTGCTCAGGTAGTCATTCGTCTCTGTCATTTATTACACATTCTGAAAGTTTCTCAATTGCACTTCCTTTCCACTCAATTTTGTTTTCCTTCTCGGATCTTTGATGGAGTTGAAGATTAGATAGTTGTAGTTACCTTCCTCACAATTTAGCTACACTTAACTTCAATACAATAGTTAGACTCCTTGAAAGAGAATGTTTAATAGAACTTTTGTTATATGCTCCCTGCTTACTATTGTTTATTGTTTGTAATTTCGTATTTGGTGTCTGTTCCTATTATATATAGCTATGTTAGGTTTGGATCGATCTTGTTTAGACAAAAGGAGGAGATGATGGGGTAACAGCCAATCACCTCACGTTAGGGTGTGGCCATTGAGACCCCAGGTGAGAGAAGACAGGTGCGCACTCTCTGACTTGCTCCATGCAGCGTCCTGTGATCAGATAGGACTTCGGAATTCCCTGTTTCTGTGACTCTTCCCTCTTTTCATTTATTAAATTACCTTTTCCTATTGAGCTGGCTTGGTTAATTATTGTATCGCTACAACAGTGTGTGTGTGGGGGGGAATGGTTATAGTAAATTGTACATGTTGCCCAAGTGATCATCAGTGTTTGAAAACAAACATTTTAATTACTTTTTATGTTTAATCTCATCTTCATAAAATTATACTTCAAGTACTAAGTCGAATTCAAACCAATGGTTTATAGTACATTCATTTTGCAAAAGTCATTTTATAGCCTATTGCTACTTACACATTTTTATGACTTTGTTTCCTATTTCTGGCTCTTTCTGGCTTTTTCCTATCTGACTTCTTTCTATGTATTGGAGTTATGATACTTATAAGATATTGTAGGCACACTGTGGTTATATTATAAAACACCTAATTAATTGAATCTGGGGTTCTACGTTTAGATTTGTGTGCACCGTAAGATTCTCCTGGTAATTACATAATCTATTTAGGTGGCATGCTGTATTTAAATTCATAATAATTCCCATTCATGTCTATGGGATATATCTCCACCTAGGAAAAGGAAGCTAAAATGGGAGGTAGAGTCGTTGTTGAACTAAGATGTTATTGCTGAGTACCCTGTGGGCATACAAAAATTATTTTTAATAACAGATATTCATTGAATTAACAATTTGGAATGGAATTTGGTGACCACTCTAATGCCTTATCTACTACAACATCTTCATTATTCAAATAAGGAAACTGAGCCTTAGAGCTGTGAATTAATTTCCTAACTGTATGAAAGTATAAAATTGAAAGCCAGTCCTACCTGTCATATCCCCCATAATACATTGATTTTCTACCACAATAAATTTCAATGCCCTAAATGGGATTATATTTTAAAAAACAGAAATTTGGAGTTTTGTGAATCATGGTCTCTACTACATGATGATACTGTGATTTTCTCCGCTAAGATTTTATTTAAAGACAATCCAATAAAATCCCAGAGATATTATTTTAGAATCTGAAAAAAATCATATATTGGAAAGATAAACTAGACATTATTATTTGAGTAACTGGGGGAAAAGGGTTCTTTTGAAGGTTTAGATCTTAATTTAAAGTTATACAGTTAACACAGTTTGACAACAGTATTGGAAGAAACATCAAGCCTCTGAGAGAATGAAACAACAGAGAAACAAGGACAGTTTACAGATAGCAAGGAGTGACAGTACCATGCCATATGAACAGAACAGCATTTACCCATCCCCTGGCTTCTACCTTTTAGAAGATTGATTATTTTTATAGTAGGTATAGGACCTGGAAATGTGTACTTGCTAGGCACGCACTCTACAACTATGCCCATGTCCTTGTTACTACTTTTTGAAGTAAGGTTTCTCTAAACTCCCAAAGAGATCACAGAACTTATTCAGTAGGTTAGAGGGGCCTTGAAAGTGTAGTCTTCCTAAAACATTTTATGCTTTCTGCTTGATTTATAACTCTGTACGACCAGAACTGGAGATCATCTCCTTTCCATATCAGTTAGAAATCTAGGTAACCCATTTCCGGAACTGCATTGTAGAGGGAACAAGGAACTTGACCTAATCTTACCTGTAGAACTTTTGTTGTAGAATTACTGTGTATCATGCCCTTTAATTCAGTTGATGTCAGAGAAGCACTGTGCTGAAAGGATAAATATTTTGCTAAAGACTCAACACAATCCCACAATTTTTACTGGACTAACAGTTTATATCAGGGCGTCAGAATATCGCCTCTCAAACCTCTAAATGTTTCCCAAGCAAAATTAATCTGACAGATACCATTGGTGTTCTGAAAATGTTCTCTATACAGCATGTTCCCTAATGATTAAGCATCAGTAATCAGATATATTATATTGCAGAATATTTATAAGAATCATTTAAAATACACATTACAAGCTTTTCTTTTTATTATTTAAAACTTTTTATATTTAATCATATTTTGATCATATTCTCTCCCTCTCCCAAATCCTTCCAGATCCTTTCCCCTTACATACCCATCCAACTTTGAGTTTTTTCTCAAAAGAATAAACAAAAACCCAATATAAATGCTCCCTTAAAACAAGAAAGCAACACCCACACAGGGTAAACAAACCCACCAAACTGTAACAAGCAAATAGAATTATGTATGCATACACTTTCACATGCATACACACACATGTGCACATACATGCACACACATACAAGTAAAAAATAAAACTGAAAATAAAACAAACAAAAAATTGTGGAGTCTCTTGTATGTTGGTCAACTACTCCTGAGCATGAAGCCTGACCCAGAGTGATTGATAGACCCAGTGTGTATCAACCATTGAAGAAAACTGATTTCCCTATTCTAGCCTGTCGGGGACCGTCGCCCCAACATAGAAACTGGTGTTTTTCCCCAAATGTGTTCCCTGAGGCCCGAGGAAGAAACAGGCTTTCACACCATCACCATTCAAAGGCTGCTTCGGACTTCTCCCGTCCTTTATAGCGTGACCTTGCCTTTATTGTCCCTCTCCCAAGCTATTTTCTGCTCTGAATGCTCCCCCAACTCTTGAGGAATTTTCTATTCATATTGCTTTTCCAGGGCACCTCCCCACAGCACACACACACCTGCATTCCTTCACCAGCCTTGGAGTTAGTGACTTCTCATCGAGCAATCTACAAATGAAAAGGAAGGCTGGAGCCAAATTCTTATCTATTGTCTTTCTAAATTGTTAGTTTTCAGCTACTGAGTTGCATGGCATCCTCAGGCTGGCAGATATCAGAGCCCACACTAGCCGGTATAAATGAAAGTTCATGTGTCCATCTTTACTCTAGAGGCTAGGTTTCCATTCATTTCATTCACTCATTCATTCATTATTTTGTTCATTCACCCATTCTGTTCTTTAAATATTACAAAATAAGATAAGGTAAAACAAAAGCTAGCACACTAAAGTTGGACAGGACAAACCAACAAAAGGAGGGAAAGGAAAACAAAGAAAAGACACAAGAATCACAAACCCCCTTGTTCACATATTCAAAAATCACATAAAATCATTAAATTGAAAGCTATAATGCATGTGCTGAGCACCTGCTGCAGACCTGTCAAGCTCTCTGCACTCGGCTATACTCTCTGTGAGTTGTTCTGAGCTATGTTCATGTTGATTTAGAGGGCCTTGTTTTCTCAGCATCCCCCATTCCCTCTGACTCACACACTTTCTACTTCCTCTTTTCCAATCCTTCCCAAGTGCTGAGGAGGTGATTTTAATGGAGACATCACACTTAGGGCTGAGTTTTCTGCTCTCTGCATAATATTTGGCTGTGGGTTTCTATATTCATTCCAGTCTGCTGCAGGATGAAGTTTCTCGGATGATGGCTGAACAATGCACTGATGTGTGAGTACAGCAGAATGTCATTGCAAGGCCCTTTACCACTCTGCTTTTTGTTGTTATTTTCATTTTTTTTAAGGCCAGTATTATTTGGTTTTACCCTGTATTCCTGGAATGTTTAGTGACAGATTCTTGTTCACTCAACCAGTGTCAGGTAGGTATGGATTCCATTTTATGGAGTGGGTCTTAAGTCAAATCACTTAGTGCTTGGTTACTCCCAAAAGCTTTGTGCCATCATTGCTTTATCCTATCGACATTACAGTATTGTAGATCAAAGGGTTTGTGCCTGGGTTGGTGTTTACACTTCTTCTTTGGGAGCATGCAGAGTATCTTCCTGTAACAAAGACTAGCTAAGAAGCTAGAACAGGGAATTGGTAACCCCCTGTGTAGGCACCAATTCAGCATTTTCATGTTCCTTGAGTTACATGACTGTTGTCTGTAACATGAAGGGGCTGCTAGTTGGGGTTTCTGTCCCACCCAGTACCCCACAGCCAGTAAGCCCCAAAGAAAACCACACAGAGACTCTGTAAGATTATATACTGATTGGCCCATTACCTCAGGCTTCTTACTAGCTCTTATAACTTTTATTTACCCATTGTTCTTATCTATGTTAGCCACATGGCTCGGTACCTTTCTCAGTGGGGAAGTTCACATTCTGCTTTTTTGTTGGACTGGGCAGGAGTGATAGAATAGGCTTCCTTCTTCCCAGAATTCTCCTGTTCTCCTTGTGCCACCTCTACTCCCTATCTCGTTTTCCAACCTATACTTCCTACCTGGCCAATCAGCGTTTATTTAAAACATGATTGACAGAATACAGAATTGTCCCCCACCATTTCCCTCTCTCTTTTTTTTAACAAAGGAAAATATCCATAGACCATTTTTTGGCAATGTGGGCATAGTAGTCCACTACTATGCTACTTCCGGCTGGTTGGGGGCACTGATAATCTTATGGGGACCTAAAGAAAATTTAGAGTGAGAATCAAGTCCTGACTGGAGTATCCTGTGAGGCTTGATTATCTCAGGCAGCATCTTGAATCTGTTCTGGATATAGAACCCAGACATCTGGGCCATCTGTTCCTACCAGAGATTTCTCAGGTGGTCTTCCTTGATGAAACCTGAGTTGTCTTAACTCAGAAAGAATCCACAGCTTCTCATTTCCTATGGAAACAGAAGCAAAATCTCTTCTCCAAAGTAACATATCTTTTGAGTTCAATTTTCAAGTCAAGGTATTTTCAAAATACCTTCTCTGGGTTAATTCAGCAGCATTTACAAACAAAAGTCTTCTAGCAGTTGTTTATTTTAACCTCATTTCCTTTATTTTTATTTTTAGCTTTTGGCTTTTTGAGACAGGTTCTCTGTGTATCTTTGTCATGGAACTCACTCTGTAAACCAGGTTGTCCTTGAACTCACAGAGATCTGCCTGTCTCTGCTGCCACAGTGCTGGGATAAAAGATGTGTGCTACCACACCTTGAATTTACAGAGATCTGTCTATCTCTGCCTCCAGGCATTGGGATTAAAGGTGTGTACTGCCACACCCAATTACTCTCTCTTTTTTTTTTAAATTTTTACTTTAAGAACTTTAACATTTAGCCTGCATATATTTTAATACATTAGTAAATCATGATGAGGTTTTTTTTGTCTTTGAATCTCTTTTCACTGTATATCTCTCTTTTTCTGACCACATGTGTCTTTAATTTGCTAAGGAATATGGAGAAGATTAAAGCCGTGGCTTTGACAGCTAGATCCAACCCATTCCTTAGCTTTCTATGATTCCAGCCTCAAGGCAGAGGTACCTGCTGTAGCCATGTTTATTGCCACAACTCTATGGCGTTTCAAGGTCCCTGCCAGCAAGCAAGCTGCAGCATTCTGCTCAGAGACCACATTCAAATGTTCCGTAGTCAGACCACCTACCTGAAAAGTCAGAATTTGTCTGGCAGGACAGTCTAGAAAGCCGGCATTTTAATACAGTGCAGCTCTTTTCCTGCTACAGCTGAAAACCGAAAAGCATGTGTTGGCTTTTTATTAACACCATTTAAGTGTTTCGTAGTAGGACCTCTTAAAGAGCTGCAGGGTTTTGCAGTTAAAGCTGAGTCAGGAAGCCTCTTTTGGATAAGAGTACTTGCTTGTCTCTAGCAAGAAGAGCAGACCTGAGAAATTGCTGCTACCAAGAAAACATCCTTTATTCTTTCTCAAGCTTTTTCAGACTTTCTGTAGATGTAATTATTCATGTGGGCACCATTCTGTAATGTTGTGATTAGGGGAACGATGAGGGGTGCATGTTGTGCTCCCCAGCCGCCAGCTCCCAAGCCCCCAGCAGCTGGCCCGCACAGCTACTGGTGGCTGCCTGCACCCGAAATAACCACATGACAAACTGGATTCATTTAAACTCTGCCTGGCTTATT
>JAQHUG010000328.1:590246-646588 GCA_028555095.1 Dicrostonyx torquatus | reverse complement strand
ATAATAATAATAATAATAATAATAATAATAATAATAGACAGATCACAAACTTCCAATATGCAATGGCACAGCATGTACATTACCATTTCAAAAGGAAGAAAAGGGACCATAGTGAGGAAATACCAGACTAAAACAAGACCGAAAACCAGTTTGGCAAAGTCCGAACTCTACATCTCCATATCTCATGTCAAAGAGCTCTCAGATTTCAACTCTTTCAGCATTGCTGCCTGAAACACACTTGTTTCCCTTGGGCTGGCTCTACTCCCTGTTAGCAGGCATCCCACAGCTTGGTTATCTCCAACATTTGGGAGTTTCCAGGATGATCCAGGCATCAACTTTTCAGTTTCACACAGTGATCTCTGTAGACCTCCATGCAAGATCATCCCTGGCAAATGCCAGGCCTCACCAGCTTTCCTTAGCTGTGGAGAGAGGAGAGAGATTCTGCAATCCCTTCATTTATCCTTAACTTTCAAGCAAGAGCCACATGGCCTAAGCTGACAAGTTTTGCTGTTTGTTGGGGCTGGTAGATGGCCCATTAATGCAAATATGTTCTCACTAGCTTTCTCCTTTTGAAAGTTTCCATCATTGTCTAACCCTGGCTGTCCTGGAACTCACTCTGCAGACCATGCTAGCTTTGAACTCAGATATCTACCAGCCTCTGACTTCTGAGCAGTGGGATTACAGGTATGCATTACCATGTCCAGAAAAAAAAAATTCTTTATTTTCTTTTCACTTTTCTTTAATTCCTTTTCACAAGATGGAAGCTTAGCTAGGTGGGATCTTGCTCTGAGCTTGCTACTCCCTTTATTCCTCTTAGCATCAGGCTTCTCTTTAATCTGTGTATACTTCATGCTGCCTCTTTTCTCCTAAAACTACATTTTGTAATTTTTCTTGCTCAGATTGTTTTTTTTCATTATAGATCTGCATAAGAATGGTCACAGCACATTTAACATTTGGCTGTTTTGAGCTCTCCTCTGCAAATTAATGCAAATAATCGAAAACCCTTCAATTTATTCTCAAGTAGACTTTTCAAAGGCAAAAGGTAGCCACACTCTTCACAAAAATATCATAAGAATGATCTCTAGGCCACATTAATCTCCCTTGAATCCTCTTGGGCTGGTCCTCAATACCCTCAACATCACCATCTTTCTTGCTCTTACTAGTGGGGCCCATTAAACCATACCAAAGTATTAACTGCTTTTCTTGTCCAAAATTCGCATGTGTTCCATATTCTTCTCAACACAAGCATGATATGCCTATCACAAAAACATCCTAGTCCCTGGTTTTAGCCACTGTCTTAGTTAGGATTTTATTGTCTGAAGGGGAGTGGTCTTGGCCAGGCAGCTCTTTATTCAACCAATAAGACTAATACAAAATATAAAAGAACACTCTCACATCAATTGTCTTAATTAGGCTGTGAAGAGATGCCATGACCGTGGTAACTATTAAAAAAGAAAATATTTAGTTGATACAGGTTTATAGATTTAGAGGTTTAGTCAGTTATCATTATGGCAAGATGCACGGTGACCCACAGGCAAACACAGTTTTTGAAAAAGAGCTGAGAGTCTTAAGTCAGAACTAGCAGATAACAGGAAGAAAGAATGACACTGAGCCTGACTTGAACTACTGAAACCTTAGACTCTACTCCCCCACGGAACACAAACCCAGGTGAAACACTTCCTACAACAAGGCCACACATCCAATAAGGTCACTCCCTATGAGTCTATGGTACCATTTTCATTCAAACCATCACACTTAGTGCTTGGTGGAACATTCTGTAGCTATCTGTTTAATTCATTTGATGGATGATGCCAATTAATTCCGATCTTTCTCTGTTTCAGTTTATTTCTTTAGTTGTTGTTCAGATGACTTATCTATTGGTGAAAGCAGGTTGTTGAAACCACTTAATTTTAGAGGCTTGATATGATTCTCTGTATGTAAATTCATTTTCATCTAATTTTTATGAAATGGGGCATGCCAAAGCATGTTGTATATATGTTTAGGATAGTTATGTCTTCTTTGTTTGCTTTTATGTTGATGAGAATCCCACTTCTATTTATCTCTTCTACTTAGCTTGACTTTGAAGTCTATTTTCACAGATATTAGGACATTGATGTCTGCTTGATTTCTGATTCTATGTGTTTGAATTTCTTTCATCGTTCCTTTTGCCTTAAAACAGTGCCTAGCTCTAAAGCTAAGGTGTATTTATGTAGAAAACATGGGTTATTTTATTTCTTGATCCACTTAGTCAACCTGTGTTTTTCAATTGGAAAATGGAGACCATTAATATTTGTGTTGTTATTGAACTGTATGTGTGAATTGTGGTCATAGTGGTTGTTGATTTTGGGTGGTGGTGTTTGTGTTCTCCTTGATTTTTTGTGTATATCGTCAAATTTCTTACCATAGTGTCTTGGTTAAGCCTACTTCTCTCTTCATCTAAAAGGTTGCTTCAAGTATTTTCTTTCATTTTTATTAAAAATAAACTTCAAACTTTTTCATAAAATATATTCTGATCAGGGTTCTCCTCCCCTAATTTTTTTCCAAATCTCTACCCCCTCCCCGCCGAAATCCACACCCTTTTCAGCTCTTTCTCATTAGAAAACAGGTATCTAATACATATTTATGTTTATCCTGCAGTAGATAGGAATACATACAAATATGCACAAGGGACACTGGAGAGAAAGTGAGAGACCCTGGAACATGCAGTCTTAAATGAAATGTGTCTGTCAAATCTCTCGTTTCAGGACTCAAGAAACACTGAGTAAGAGGAAACAAAATGATGAAAATCACCAATGGGCACAGAGCCTGCAACGGTATAGGATAGGCCAAATGGGATTATAGCTCTGAGAGAGGAAGTGGACCAAAGGCCCCATCTCTAATGCACCAACAGTGCCTGTTGATAACCACTTGAAAGGGAAAATCAGTTTTCTCCATGGAGCTTCAATGTGGATCCAAACCACACTTGTGAGTAGGCCCTATACCCAGCAGCACATGGCCAATAAAAAAACAAATTTAATGGTATTTGGGGAGATTTTTTCCCTTTTCTTATAGTATTTTGTCTAGGCTCTTCCTCCACTTTAAGTGTTTTGTTTGTATTATTATGGTTTCCCATTTTGTGTCTTTATGGGATTTCTGTGTGTACAAATGCATATATCTCTATATCTGTGTGTATTTCTTATGCTTTTTCTTTGGATCTACCTTATCTCTTCATTTGCTTATTTCATTTTATGTGGTTTGTTTTAATTTTATCAATATTATTTAATTTTGGTATTTAATTAAAATATTCCTCCAGTATTTTCTTTAGATTTGTTTTTGTTTCGATTTTTTAAATTTAATTTTTAAGGATGTTTATATAGTGGGACGTTTTTCTTTCTTCTTCAAATATTTTGGATAGTTTTGCTGGATATGTTAGTTCAGGTTTGGTGTCATGGTCTGTAGGGTAAGAAGTGCATTACTCCAGACTCTTCTGGCTTTCATAGTTTCCACTGACAAATCAGATGTCATTGTGATGGGTTGTCCTCTATATGTGACTTGTGTTTTTCTCTTTCAGCTTTCAATACACCCTACACCCACATTGTTCTGTATTCATAGGGCTTTAACTATGGCATGCCTTAGGGATTTTCTTTTCTGAGCTTGTATATTTAGTGCTCTTGTGCTTGTTTTATTTCTTTCAATGTGTCTTTCCTTTGTTTGCGAAGTTTTCTTCTGTGTTCTTGTTGAAGATTTGGTCTGTACTATTGACTTGGGATTATTTTCCGTAGTCTGTGGCTATCATTCAGAGGTTTTGCCTTTCCACAGTGTACCAAATTTCCTGGGTGTTTCTTTCTTGTGTTTTAAACTTGTTAATGTGTGTGTGTGTTTGTGTGTGTTTACATATATATATATGTGTGTGTGTGTATATGTTTATATATATGCATATATGTGTATGTGTGTGTGTGTGTGTGTGTGTGTGTGTGTGTGTGTGGTCTACATTCCCTTCCTTAGTTCTGATATTCTTTCTTCTCTTGATCTATTTTATTTGTAATGCTTTCCTTTTATTTGTAAGGTTTTCTGAATTCTTGATGGGTTTTCTAATTTCAACTTTATTTCAGTTTGAGTACTCTTCAGCATTTTTATTTTTCTACTGAATTTCATTCTTGAGTCTTAGATTGCCTCCATCATCTCCATCTGTGACATGTTTATTCATTTGTTTTTTCAGGGACTTACTCAGAAGTTTACTCTCCTTATTTCTCCTTAATTTAATTGAGCTATTTCTTTGTGTCTTCTTTAAACTTCTCTGATGACGTTTATGATTGTTCTTTTTAAATTTTATGACATAAGATTCATCTAGGTTAGTTATAATTGGCAAATATTTCTATAGGACCTCGTTGGTTTTGGAAGNTTCTTTTTAAATTTTATGACATAAGATTCATCTAGGTTAGTTATAATTGGCAAATATTTCTATAGGACCTCGTTGGTTTTGGAAGCGATGTAATGGCTTCCTCTTTCATATTATTTGTACTTTTGCAATAGAGATTGGGAATGTGGGTTTCTTTGTTAGTTTTGCGTCTCATATAGTCAGAGCAGATTGGAACAAAAGAGAGTAGGAGTGGGTTGGTTGGTTCTAGAGCTTAGAAATGGTTTAGTTTGAATGAAGTCATGTGAACAGACAGGACTGGGCAGATGTGCAAGATGTGCTTTCTGGTCCAAGCCTGGAGTGTGGGGGATCAGCTTGGTGTAGAGCTTAGGCACAGCAAAGGAAGAGCATATGGGTCAAGGGCAAGTAGGTACAGTCATGGATGATGCCTAGATGTCGGTTATGGAACAGACAAGTATGGTTTGTCTAGGGTAGGGCTCTGGATCTGAGGGCAGGCTAGAAATGGGGTGTTGGTAAAGGTGTGTGGAGAGAAAGAGGATTAAGTAGATTCACATACCTAGACTCTAGAGAAGGATGAGCTTGATCCGGCTATGGGGTGGTTCATTTTGGTGTGTTATAATAACATACTTTTTAAAATGATAAGCAGATTGATCAAATCCTTAACCAGTGTTCTCAGGTAAATGAAAAATGTGACAATTTAATTAATTGTTTATTAAAATTCCATGCACTTTTCTTAAACTAACTCCAGGGCAGATGTTCCTAGGTAATTTGAAGTTTCAGATGTAGAGGTGTTATATTGATGCTAGTATAAAGTTAGGGCAAGAACAAAGAAACAATTCAGTCTCCAGGCATCTAGGGTAGTGGCGCTTCTTCACCCACTTAACATTTAAACCTACTCAGTATTAAATTCTTCACACATCGTGCCATGGGCACCAGTACCCTTATCAATTTATGCAGCTCTAGAAAGTAATTAAGTAAAATCTATAATTTACTTTTTTCTTAATCTACAATTGTTGAGAATTGTATATGAGTACTATATTTAGATTACTTCCACCCATCCATTATCCCATCCAACTACTCTTGAGAACTCTACTACTTTTCAAATTCATGACCTGCTCTTTTCTAAATTATTTTTGTTTTACACAACACACACACACACACACACACGTCACCACAAAATCAAAACAACAAAAAATTATCAACTAAGTAAATTTAATGTTGAACTGGATAATCTATCAGTGTTTTGTTCCTGGAGAAGATGATTCTCCCTCTCTCAGCAGCCACTGTTTACTCCTAGCTCTTCTTCTATTGGTAGGACCTTATTAAATTTAACCATCAACATCAGCATGTTTACTGATACTGTCATTATACTGTTCTTATTTAGGCAACCATACTGTTGAGATTTATGATTGTACCCCACTTGTCATGTATGAAAATCACTATCTAGCAGGAGGTCTCCTACTCCTCAGGATCTTACATTGCTTGTCACTCTCTTCTTCAATGTTACCTGGCCTCAAGTGTAGATCTTACACTCTAGATGTACTAATTAGGCAGCCACCATCAGATAGAAAGTGAAAGCAGCCTAATTGTCCTGTAACCAATTAATGGATGGAAAAAAATGTGCTAGAGATACACAATGAAATTCTTGATAAGTTTTAAAAAACGAACAACAAAGCAAATGGAATTTGAAAGTAAATGGAATCAAACCTTAAAATATTATACTGAGTAATGTACCGTAGATCCAGAAAGACAAAAACAAAACAAAAAAAAAAACAGAAACCCAAACAACAACAAATAAACCAAAGTTAAAAAAATAAGCATATTCACTATTATTGTCAATCTGAGTGGAAAGGCTTTTGATTTAAGGATATAATACAAAGTAACCATAAAATAAAAGAAAGGAACAATTCAGGGAAGAGCAGGTTTTGAGAGAGAGAGAGAGATCAGAACACAGGGTCTATGAAAGGGGAAACGGAGAAACGGTTGGAGACTTCCACTGGAGAGCGGGGAGAGAGTAAAGCAGAAGGAAAAGAAGAAATAACAGTAAAGATGACTGGAAAAGGCACATAGATAATTTATTTCATAAGCTTATTTAAAATACATAGCATGTGTGCGTATATATGCACACATGTATAATATATATATTGCACACAAACAGGCAGACTAAACTAAAAGTCATAACACAAAGCATGAGAAAGCTCCATTAAGGCAGCCCATAAAAGTTCAAGAAACTCCAAAGATAATATAGCTATTGTTATTGCCCATGAAATTTCAAGAAACTTCAAAGGTAATGTAGCTATTGTCATTCCCCTTGGTTGACTTCCATAACTTGAAGAAAAGATCCTTTTGCTAAATGCACCACACATTTTAGATATAGAATTGGAGGACTCAAGCACTAACTTGTCCTTTTGGACTAAGTCTCTTATTACTTGAAAGTTCTATGGAAGCTAGCTAGGGAGAGAGCAATTGATAGTCCCACCCAGCTGTAAAGCCTATGAACCCATTACCAGTCAACATGATATTCCCAAAGTTTGTTTTGGGGGTAACTGACTGAGCTTAAGGTCCACTCATTAAGAGGAAGTTTAGACTGATGCTGTAAAACTAGCCAGCTACCCAAGGCAGTAGAGATTATAGACCTTAGAGGAGAACTTATTACTGACATTTTTCCTAAAATCAAATAATTTATAACTCTTTTCTAAATTTCTTATGCTTATAGCCAAAGTAGATGTAGCTCTCACTTTTCATCAAAGCTTCTGTCATAAGAGATGAACACTATTACGGAGCACATATCTGGTAACACACAGAGAACAAACTACGTCTTGGGCTTAGTTCTGATCTTGGATGGTGATGACTCTTCCCTTTCCCTTCAAGTGAAACAAGTGTGGGCTCCTGGAATGCAAACTCACTCCTACTAATCATTCCACTTTAAGTTGTAACTGTCGTACCTCTTTATAATAAAGACTTCAAACTTAATTTTTTCATTAATTTAAGAATTTTTTTCTTCTTATTTTACAAATAATGTAGGTTGGGGAGAAGTGAATAAATTGAACCTGCTCATTGGGCTACTCTAATATTCTTTTTTTTTCTTAATCTGTACTGATTTTGCAAATCTACCCTCCATGTCACAGCTGGACTGATCTAAACTCAGCATGGGTGTTAAATTAGAGAGTACTCATGGAGTGTAATTTATACAGAGAGCTAATTTAAACTCTAATTTAAATTCAATGGTAATGGTCTTGATTGTCTAGCAACTGGCTGTGGAATAAGATTAGGAGATTTTTTCTAATTTCACATTTTCTCTATCCATTTGCCTTGTTCTATTTGACAAGATTTGGACACTCCTGTATATAAACAACAAAACAGTAAAATAATCTGCAGGCATAAATGACTCCTTAAAGTTAATTCACTTCCTTTTTCCAGAAAATTGCCACTGACTCAAGTAGGCCTTGCTTAATACCCTGAGAAGTTGACTTATGGTCTGCTAGACACTAAAGTGTATATTTCCAACTGTTGTCTCTGTCCATTTTTGACAGGACCTTCAGAACATTGAGTAAATCAGAGCCTAATCCACAGAGGCAAGCTGGGCACTAGGTTCCTTCTAAAAGAATTTACTCACACTTATTTTAAATGGATCTGTCTCAAAAGTCAAATTTCAAAAAATGTAAGATTGACAAAAAATAATAAATAGGGGGAAAAAGGACAAAAAGATATGGTCTATCAAGACCTCTTCAGTGAACAAATTCTGTAATTGGTTTTGTAGCTTAAAAAAGTAAATGGTCATTTCTCTTATCTTTAATTTTTTCCATATTCATGCAACTCTTTCGATGGCCTTTTTAAACCTTTTAAAACTGGAAAAGGCGAAAGCCTTTTTAAGGACTAACTCTTACAGAATAGAAGACAGGCTCTACTTTGTTCTACACAGATTCTAAAGTGCTGAGGTATGCAGAGAGGCAGGTAACTAGCATCCATGGGAGAGGAAACTCTACAAAAAATAACTTCTGAGACAGTAAAACATGTACATACTGCTGAGTTTGAATACTACTACTGACTCACCCAGGTTTTAAGAAGGGATTCTTTAGATTCTGGGAAGTTGTTTATACTTGGGTGTGTTTGTATTACCTTCATGTGTCTTTTGTATTAAATATTGGGCCAACTTTCCTTCTCCATCCATTTTCTTTAAACAACAATGCTTAAATTTAGTTTTATAGAATATTTTTTGATGCAGCTACTCCAACAGCAGCATTACTGTTGAGATGTAACAATTACGGTCAGGAGAATTGGTGATAAAAGGAAACAAGATACAATACCTACACAAATGTCACAATGGAAAGAAGCATCTGGGTTTCAGGGCTGGCAGCAGAAGGGTCACCAGCTATGAGAACCTGACTGTACATGCATTAGAACAGTTACCTTCACACGCCAGTGCTAATATAACAGACTAGCCAAGGATCCCATTAGGGCTGCTGAGAAGAAAAATGTAAAAGCTGATTTGGTCCAAGTGTCTCTGAGAAATCACATGTCATAGTATCAGAATTGGTTTCCTAAAAAGATAAGAGAAAATTATAGGTATGTGTGGTGATATGAATGAGAATGTCTCCATAGACTCAAATGCTTGAGTGCTTATTCCGCTGCTGGTGGAACTGTTTGAGAAGAGTTAGGAAGTGTGGCCTTGTTAGAGGAGGTATTCCACTGGGGATGGAGCTTGAATTTCAAAAGCCTATGCCAGGTATTTTCCCCACCCCCTCTTAATATCACATGCTTGTGATAGGTAAGCTCTCACCTATTACTCCAGTGCCATACCTGTCTGCCAGCCTCCTACCATGCTCTTCTCCATGATCATCACGGACTCTAATACTTTCTGAAACCATGAGCTCCATGTTAAATGTTTTATTTTATATTTCCTTGTCCAAGGAAATTGTTCTTTACAGCAATCAAAAAGTAAATAAGAAAATATGAATGTGTAAAAGGAGGAAAAAAGTATTTACTTGTGAAAATATTTACTGTTGTAGGAGAGTGGGCTCTTTGTTTATTCCGCCTGGCTAGCTTCTAACCAAAATAATCACACAGAAACCGCATTCGTTTAAACATTGCCTGGCCCATTAGCTCTAGCCTCTTATTGGATAATTCTTACATCTTGATTAACCCATTTCTATTTAATGTGTGTATCACCATGTGACTGTGGCTTACTGGCAAGATTCTAACCTACATCTGTCTCACGCAGGAGATTCACGGCATCTGCCACTATGCCCTTCTTGCCAGCATTCAGTTCGGTCGACTCCACCTATCTAAGTTCTGCCCCATCAAAAGGCCAAGGCAGTTTCTTTATTAAACCAATGAAAGCAACACATAGACAGAAGGACCTCCTACACCAATTTACTTGAAAAGCATACATATTAACATTAAAAATGAAAAACAAGCAACTTCTAACACATATCCATTTAATAATTTTCAACTTCTCTCAGCATGGCTATATCTTCATCTCCAACACTGGTATCTAATATAGGTATGGAGTATGGATTAAATAGAGAAGAAATGTGGAGGCCAAATTGGATCCAAAATTAAATACCTTATTGATTATCAAAATCTTTCTTATTCTGGAGGACAAGGAATAAATCATTCTTAACTTGAATAATGGCAAGTATGAAACTTTCTGACAATGTAGTATTTGTCCTATAAAAAATGTAGGAGTTGATGATTAAGATATTCAACAAAGTAACTATGGGACAAGTTCAGTTCAGGCACCCACTCCTCTGCTGCCCAAGTACCTAGCTGGGACTTCCCTGTGAATAACTGGGATCCCCTCTAGAGACAAGTCTCTTGCAAATCTTAGAATGACTCCTGTTAATGTAGATATCTTATTCCCTTCTCCAATATCCACCCTTCCTCGATCTCCAGATGGACCAAGACTGAATGAGCATATGACCTAACTGGACTCTATGAATGTGACTGCCAGTGGGGACTGACTGAGAAGCCAATGATAATGGCACCGGGACCTATCTCTTCTGCATGTATTGGCTTTTTGGGAACTTATTCTATATGGATGCACATCTTCTTAGACCGAGATGGAGGGGGAGGGCCTTGGGCTTCCCATAGGGCAGGGTATCCTGCCCCATCTTAAGGAAGCAGGGGGAGGGCGGTGGAGTAGTGGGGGAGTGGGAGGGCCAGAACAAAGGGAGTAAATGTAAATTTTTCTTTTAACAGTAATAAAAAAATTAAACAAGAAACAAAAGAATCAAAAAAAACTGTAGGAGTGAGCTAACCAAAATGGTTTAGTAATTAAAAGAACTGGCTGCTCTTCTAGTCAAGCTGAGTTCGATTGTCAGCATCCACACAAGAGCATATAACCATCTATAACTCCAGTTCTAAGGGATGCAATCCCCTCTCTTGGCCTCCATGAGCACTATAATATACAGTCATATATGTATCCAAAATACCCATACACATAAAATGATAAAATTAAAATGAAAAAGTGACTATTTAATATTTAATAAGAATAAACATTTAATATTTAATAAGTTAGCTAAACTGTCACAAACTCTTGTAAAATATCTAGTGTAAAACACATTCTCTCATCTTTAAACAGCTTAAAATAGTGTGATCTTTTTTGGTGTAGAAAGCTACAAGTTCTGGGAAGCACTAGCATTCTTCTTTCTCTGCTTCCTAATATCCGAAACAATACAAGCTGCCACACCATTCTGTTGCCAACATAATTTTACACCACAACAGACAGTACCACTGAGGGGATCAAACAAACTCTTCTTTTCTTAAGATTCTTTTGTCAAAAGTTTTGCCGTCGATGATAAAAAAAATCCTTATAAATTGGACCATATTAAAGAATGAGGATCAAAGAGAATAGAGTGACATTCAGTAAAAGCAGAATGATATGAAAATGCAAGATAGTGGGGCATGAAAGGGGCTTAAACAGAGTGGGATGCAGAAAAGAGAAGGCAACTGAGTGAATAACAAATAAATATCCAGATATGGTAGTGCAGGCTTTTAGCATTTTAATCTCAGCATTTAGGAGGCAGAGGCAGGCAGGTATCTGTAGGTTCAAGGCTAGCCTTGTCTATACAATGAGTTCCAAGAAACCAGGGCTACACAGAAAAACTGTCTCAAATTTTTTAAATAGATAAACAAGTAAATAAAAATCTAAAAGGCCAACAATAGATTGAAAGTTTTCCCTCTGGTAAGAAGCAAGAATGAGAAGTAACTGCAAATTAATTAAAAAATAATAATAAATAAATATTTTTCTGTGAAATACTCAGACTCATGAAAGGAGATGAAAAGGAATTATGCTTGGACCAGGGTACACATATGAAACAGAATGAAGAGCTTGAGCACTCTTACAGTACTCTTGGGTTTCTACTGACAGCAATAGCATGCTCAATTATCAATAACCTAGCAGTGGTTTTAAATTTTAACACTAATTTTAATTTTAATACAAATCTCTTACATAGTTTTCTGAGATTAAGTTTGTCTAGGTCTCAGGTGTCATTGGATGTCATCACTCCTATAACTTCTACATGATGCTAAGGGTGGCTTCAAGTTGCAAGGTTTTTGACACTTTTCTTAACTAGGCATTAGCATTTGTTCCTAGTTGAGTGAAAGGTCTATAGTCAAACTTTCCCAATCTGTATTTATATGATAAATGCCATTAACAAGAACCCAAAATCATGTATATTTTTGCTTTAATATCTTAGCATGTTTTACACCTGTTAAAGTTTGAACACATATGGCTACTACAACTGCAGTTCATATACGGTTCCACCCAAAGGTGGGAAGAGAAGACCACATGTAAAACTACAGAATTAATGAACATTTCTTTAACAAAAACAAACTTTTTTGACAAGGCTTCTGACAGAAATTCCCTAAGTCAGATTTTCCTAACTGATCAGATCGAGCCATATAGACAAATGCTTGACACAAAAGATATAGAAAACAAATATCTGAAGTTTTCTATTATGTAATCAGCAGTGAATAGGGAAGGAGAATCGGAGTAACTCATGGACAGATCATGTATTTTTAAATTTTTGAAATTATTGTACTTGCATGGAATACAGGATCTAATCTTATAGATAGAAAAAAAAAAGAAATGAAATGTAGAGGGAATAATAACCTAGATGATTCTGTTAGTTTCACTGGGTGCACTGGCATAGCTCCAGTTACCTGGGAGCTGAAGCAATAGGAGAAATAGAAGCCATGTGCTTGAGACCAACCAGCAAATGTACATGGCAAGACACCTACTCAAAATTAAATTTATTCGTCTGTTCTTCATATGTGAAAAAAATATCTGTCCTGCTATCCGAATAAGCAAATGATTGATTGAGCATCACCTATTTCAGTTTCTAAGTTTAATAGACTGAAAGGAGGTCTAGTCAAAACAAATTAAATTTTCTTGCATTTGAGCTAATCTTTTTGTCTTAGTCAGTGAGCTTTGGTCTATGTGCCTGATTCAGCTCTGCATTACAAGTAGAAGCTACATAGTAGCATCCTTGTTCACAAAACCTCCCATAAAACTTGGAATGTAAGATGCACATTTGTTGAAAGAATAGGACAGATGGTGAGAACAAATTAACTGCTGCTCAGGTGATCTGTCACCTTAAGGTATTTTTGAAGAAAAATGTGTAATGATTTACATGTTTTAAATGTTCTACTGAATGTTATATTTGGTATACTTTTATCAGAAAAAAAGAAACTTTAAGAAAGTTTATTGTATGCATGGTCAACATCTTCCAGGAAGTATATGAAGAGAAGAGTGGTCAAAAAATGGGATATAATTGTCAAAAAAAAGCAAGATAACACTTTTTCATAAACAGTTCATTTAACACTTTTCTTTGGACTAATTTCCTTTGAAAGAATATAAAAACTTTTTATCAGCTAAGAAGACATGTGAATAGAAGGGGTCAGAGGATACAGGTGCACTCTGAGAGGTAAAAACCACATAGAAGCATTCAGATATTTTCTCAGATTTGGCATTAATAAATATTCTCTTTCTAAGTGAACAACTTACTAAGAGATTGACATATAAAACCAAGATAAAATAAGGATTCCCACCCCAACTCCCAAATTGCTTATGGTTTTAACTTTTCAACAAGTGAAAAAATCATTATTGTAATAAAAACTTGCTTTCAAGAATGATTAAAATAAAAATTTAAGAGGTAGTTGATTTATATAAAATATGACGGATATGTATGATACAAGTAAATTACTATCTCTTCAGAAAGTGTTATTACTTTAGTTTGTATAGGGAGTGTGTGTGTGGGTGTTAAGAAGAAAACATTTGGGAGCTGTTTCTCTCTTTCCACTATATAGATCCCAGGGATCAAATTTAGTTTCCTTCGTCCACTGACCTAAGTCACTGACTCTTAACTCTATCATTTAAGAGAAAACATCTCCATGAAAAAAGAAGTAGTTGAGTCTTCCCTGTGCACTTCTATGGTGCTCCCTTGTGCAAACAACATACAGCACATGTTAAAGATCCATTTTTCTTACCACTGTTTCTAGAATCTGAATACATGACAGCCATCTAATTTATAACGTGGGAGCAATCAAACCTAAAATACCAGTTGGCTGACTTTTTAAACAATGTTATATTCTACTAATGCTCCCTCTCTACTCTGTTGCACAGTGTGTAGCGTTCACAAAGCTCATCCACTGTAAATTATCTTTGGCATTCTTCTAGGATTCCAGAAACAAGGAAGTGAGTGCATGGGAAATCCTCCCTCATTCCTCTAACTTACCATGCAAAAGAACCTAGTCCCTGGCAGTCTTCTTTCTCTGTGTCCTTCACCAATGCTTTTCCTTCATTGTTGTAATTATTATCCAAATAACAACAAATATTAGAGCGTAGGATCTATGGCCTGAGAACACAACCTTCAACTCTACCACGATTTCACACACAAAAAAATTCAGCATGCAGAAAAAAGGCAACAATATAGCTTTGAAATGATTTGTGCTATTTAGAAGATCATTGGCCATTCCCTAATTTCCTGGAAAAACAATTGTGCACACATATTGTCAAATATCACAGTGTCCTTATGTTTCATTGCTTTCACTGTTTCCTGAATCTAACACGTCTCAGTT
The DNA here is from genome assembly GCA_028555095.1 of Dicrostonyx torquatus. Taxonomy (NCBI): domain Eukaryota; kingdom Metazoa; phylum Chordata; class Mammalia; order Rodentia; family Cricetidae; genus Dicrostonyx; species Dicrostonyx torquatus. The sequence continues at coordinate 632,148 of JAQHUG010000328.1, read as the reverse complement.
GCAGAGAAATAGAAATTTTGACTTTGGAACATTTAATAATTTTAATGCTTTTGAGGAACTTGATCATTATTTCCTCCAGCTTTGAAACCTTTCCTAATCATGCCTAGTTATTCAATCTTTACTAAGCTAAATTCAGACCTTAAAGACGTTCCCAATTCTCCTCAACAATTCATTTATGTCCCCTTCAATGTGTCCAAATTTGCTTCTAAGTTAGTTGCAGTAATTTGTGCATTGTCTTGTATTCAGGTTAATGGTATGTTGTTTTCATTTTACACTACCACAATAAAATACTTTCAATGTTTAATTTATAGAGAGAAAGGACAATTTGGGCTCAACTTTTGGAGAAAAGCATTGTTTTGGCCCTGTAGAAAACCTGATGGTTGATCTCATGACAGAATACCACTGCTCTCAGCTCTTGGCTGAGAAACAAAGGGGTGAAGAGTGAGAGGAGGCTTCACAGCAGCCATAGGACTTCCTGCTAAGCTCTACACATCTCTCACAGGACCTCACTCCCTAACGCTTCCAGCAGTGACCAGTATTACCACTCTGGGATCAAGCTCTTAATAAATGAGCATTTGGAGATCATTTGAGATCCAAACTTTTGCACTAGATAGTTGTTTGTTAGGTTTGATTGATGTCATTATTGCTAGATACCGTTTTTTCCAAGAAGAGGGTCTGAGCTGACATGAGTAAGTAATAGTCTCAGCTCATTGTTCATATACTTATTGACCTACTTTTTCTTTATAAATAACCAACTGATACACGCAATTATTCATTAGAAGAATATTAAATCTTCCCCTATTTTGAATAGCTATAATATGCTACTTAATTTAGCTATATTATTTCAGTGAATTCAAAAAAGTAATTTAGTTTGAAGTAAATTTATTTTACTGTTGGTTAAAAATTTGAGTTTATTAGCAATTAATGATTCTTCCATTACAGGAATTTGAGTTCTGTAACTTGAATCCATGTCCCTTTTAAGCTAAAAATGTTCTCCTAAGCACTATGTGAACAGTTACTCAAAATGCATGTACTTAGCAAGCATAACATTCACATATTAAGTATTTGAGAAACAGTAAGATTAGAAAAAATTATGAAAACACTATATATTTTGAGCTATGGAGGATTAAAGAAATATCCAAATATATCCATATGTATTAACATTTATTTCTGTGATAACCAACATGTAAAAGCAAACTCTTTTCATCATTAACTAGGCCCTTAAGATCAAAATTACTTTTTGATTTTTGGATCCCTTTAAGATAATAATCATAATAATCTAAACATTCAGTTTAAAAATGCAAAACATGGTAATGAAGAAAGCTGTATAAGTTAAATGTTAAAAAATAAGTTATATAATCCATATAGAGATCTTTTATTCAAGGCACAAGAGCCACTCAAGGATTACATTAAGTAATAGGGTTAAGAAGAATAAAGGCTTAAAAAATTGAGTATCTTCTAATAACTGTAAGTACACGAGATTCTAAAATGCCATACATAATATCCATGAAATTATGTTGTGTAATGTAATAACACGTTATGCTACCATTAACACATTATAGCTATGTCATTTGGAAGGCTATTTTTTGTGTAAAACCACTTAACTACATAAAATTGGAAATTATGATTATTGTAACTACTTTCACATTTCATCTTGAGAAGTTCAGGATCACATCCTTTGTAGGTAGCTATTTTATGGCACTGTGGATTTTTATGGAGTGGCCAGAGAATGTGCTAAATAATAATTGTCTTAAAATTCCCAAACACATAAATCACAAGATCTTTTCACATATCATCACTCTGAGAAGTCAAGATAAGTCGTTTATCATATACTTATGAAACATGTAGACTATGGGATTTGTATAAGTTTGAGAAGAAAGCTGAGCAATTGTATATGTGTATATAATTACTAACCATCCACTTTAGTCATATAATATCTAATATAATTAAATCTATATTTCATAGAACCATCTATTCTTTAAAACATTTATGTTCATATATACTTTAAATCACCTTTTTATGAATCAATTCAAAAAAAAGGAAAAACTACATTGATTCTTTTTATTTATTTATTTTAATTAATTTGTGTACATACATACACGTGTGTGTGTATGCGTGTGTGCATTTATTGAATTTTTGAGAAAAGTTTTTCCTGAGTCCCCCTTGCTTGCAGTCCTGAAACTTGCTCTCTAGGTCAAAACTCAAAGATTCACCCGCCACTGCCTCCCAAGTACAGAGATTAAAGGCATATGCCACCACTGCCTGGCACCATTATATTCTTTTTATTGAGATTCTCTTAACAGAAAATGGCAAAAAGAAGGGAGGAACTAGATATTTTTGGACCAGTCCCTAGTTTTATGAGTAAATCATCCAAATATATAGGGGAAACAGTTATTAAGTCTCAGATAGGTGACGTTCTGCATAATATCAGAACTGTGAAATAATAAGACATGTTTCTGCATCACCATGTGGCACGTCTTCAAACAGTTAACTTTATATATTTATTCACAAGACATTAGTTATGACTAGATACTGGGAATTACAAGTATGCTTAAGCTAGTATCTTTGGTCTTAAGGATATTATCATATTGTGACACCAGAGATGAAAGAGAGGTGGAGTCATGATGTAGTTGCAAAAAGGACATTGTGGGAGGTGTTTGAGGATTTAAAGTGGGTTGTATGTGGTGGAGACGCTTTAAATCAATTGTAAAAATCATCAAATTACCAATGAATAAAAACAAATTTTAAAAAGAAAGTAACATTCAGTCTTTAAAAATATCCAAATTATTTGCCTTAAAAAATAGTCAGGGGTCACATACAATCTTCATAGAAATGGACCCCAAATAATGAAAACATAATAACTGTGACCCAGTCCTTTATAGAACACCGTTACCTCTCTTATTACATTGAATTCAAATCTCAACCAGCAAAACTTTATGTCTTTTTTGCTAGGCTAATTTCAGTTTCAAAATTTATTGATGATGCATGTATTTAAGATGTGAAATCATTCCAGATGGTTGGTTGCATTTGCTGTCATGTTCATGGTTACATTATTTATTTGTTAAAATACTAACTATATTGTAAATTTTTCTGCCCTGTTTTCAACATCTTCTTTTCCTTGATTTATTGTTTGGACTCATCCTTCTCTTTCCCTCTGTCTTACTTAGCATTTCATTCATATTTTTCTGTGTGTTTCTGGCCACAAATAGCCCCTTTCTCCTTTTTGTTTTCATTATTTATTTTCTCTTTTTTATATCCTGTCTGATTTTAGTTTCGCATTAAAGTTGGCAACATGTCCCAATTATTATCAGCCCCAAATTTAATTAACATGCTGTTTATTTTTTCTTCCAGATAATTAATAAAGTTGTTAGAGAAAACTTGGATGCACACCAAGTACCCCACCAGACAGCTCCCCTAAGCCGGCTGCTCTGCTGCTTATAATTACCTTTCTCTTATGGTCCTTAAGCAAGTTTTCAGTGCTCACTCCAGAGCCAATTTAAATTAATTTGGTGGGAACTACTTTAAGAAACACACCAACTGTTTCACAGCCTCTCCTTAGAGCTTAAATTCTGTAGAATATGTATACCTTATTATTGATGCCAAAGTGGTATTAGTGAAATTGGACATCTTAGCACAAGGAGAGCATAGTTGGGAAGTTCTCAGTGACAGAGTGTGGTCTCTATAAACACAGGGACCAAGCTCTAATGGCATTATTTATGAGTGGAATGAGAACATGAAAGAAGCTTTCCCATTTCACCTTTTGTGCCGCCTACTTCCCATTTCACTTAACTTAATGAAATTATTGGCTTATTTCAACTTTTATTAATCATTTTGGCATGTGTTGATGGTAATATATTAAAAACTATTTAAAAATTTGTCAAAGATTAAAGAATGATTTCAGAAGAATTTCAAATATATAATCATTTCAATATTTTACCACAAGCCCAAGATTTTCTCATAATTTTAAATCATAGAGAAATACCTTAAAATTTTATACACTGATGTTTCATATTAATTTAATACATGCACTATTATTGCAATTGTTACTATATTTTAATCAAAAGAATAAATTTTAAGCTATAATTTATACAAACTATTATTTAATATTAATTCATCATTTTATTGATTATTAGAAGATGTTATGAGATGGTAGCTGCCTGTGTTGATCAAGTTATATCATCCATACATCTACTGTGTTTCGATGAAAATTTCATAGATCCATAACTTTTAGAGCTTTAAAATCATTTACTTCATGAGCATGTTCAATCAAGCAGCCATTCATGAGTATTGGTGCCATGGATTAATAATTGACAAATTATTTTCACAGCAATGAAAAAGATATCACAACAAGAAGGTGGTAATGTAAATGAATAGCACTGCTAGACTATTACAGCACAGCAAATCTAGAGTTTGTGGAATTATAGGCTACCTGCTCAATTACTGGAAACGGGCAGATATCCCAATGATTTGTCCAAGTAGCCTTCAAGGTAAGGCTATTTATTAATAGATGAAAAGTTTCAGGAACTCTAAATACAGGGATTGTAAAGAAGAAAACACACAGGACCTCGTCTGTCTAATTCCAATGGAAGGTGCAGATGTTTTAGCTAGGATTTCATTATAACTCACTAAGAACTGGTGATGGTCACATCCACATTTATCATAGGCTAAAATGCTTCTGAAGACAGGAACAAGGGAAATAATGACAGAAGCCTTTCCTTGAAGAACACAGAAACCAAACACTGACTGTGTTGCAGTATTGATTTCCTCAGAGGAGCGTTTCCACCAGAGGCTGTCTCAGGCCAGCAGAGTGAAGAGAGAGGCTGCTGAAGAGTGAGCTTGTAGCCTGAGTCAGATGAAGTGTGCTGGTTAAGGCCGAGGTGTGGAGTGAAATGAAGAGCATACACTGCGATTCATACAAAGACCTAGAAATATATACTCGTCAATTCTTTCTCTTACACGTATCATTTTTTCTAAAAAAAACTGAAAATAAAGTTTTGTCCTAAAAATTTAAGAAAGAAAAAGAAAAAAAATCTTCTTTTGTAAAAAGTAAAAAAATGTCCAATGTATGGCTAATGTTATTCAGAAATATTTTCTCTTGTAGAATTAGTGAGATCAAATTCTGTCACATATTCTGGGGAATACAGAAGACACCCCTATTTTTATTTCTTACACAATCTGGCTGCACAAAATGGTCGCAGCCTTGAAGCATAGGGGAAAAGAAGTGTATGGTAAGTACTCAACTTTTCCTGTTAAGGAAGGTACAATTGGCTTAAAAAACATATGCACAGGCTCTTTTATAGAATCCATGGCTACAGGCTTTCTCTGTGTTCAGAAAATTCTCAACTTAATATTTCAAATATTGTTTTCTAAAAATTATCAGAGATAATCTACATACAAAGTATTTCTATGTTAAACAGTATATATGATATGTGATATATAATAAATCATATGTAGATATATACAATAAAAGTAATTTATCAATATATTAATTATGTAATATACAATTAGTATAAATATTGCTACACAAAATAAATAATAATAGAATTTACCAGAAAAAATAAATAAAAATTACATCCTCTCATGCCTAGAATCAGATATAATATCAAAATTATTAATCAAGAATATAAGGTGATGTTTAAGAAGACTCTAGACAAAAATATAGTTCATAAACATTGGAGGAATTGATAAGTAATACATAAATGGGTGTAATCTTTAATTTTCTTTACTGGAAACCCAAAGGAGGAGTTTTATGGCTACTCAGTTTAGAAATAGAATGTGAAGCCTGTTATTATGTGTTGTGAAGGAACACATCAGGATAGGACATGAACAGCATCCTGCTGGGTTTAGAAGTGACAGGTAATAAGAAAATACATTTTTAACTCCATGAAATTTTGTATTTTAAAATAAAACATGTAAAATTATGTATAAAACTGCCACGTGCACATAGAGACAAACCGAGGCGAGCTACAAATAGAAAGTGGCCACTTTGGAGATATTCTAGAGTCCACAGCAACCCCACCACACACGATACAAATAATTGCTGTCGAATACTTAACTGTTGAAAGTTTGTTACATTTGTTTATGCTATGGAATATTACTTTAACTGTGTAAAGGTGTGTTACATTTATTTCTGGTATTTGTTTAATGATGTAAAGATGTGTTACAGTTGTTTATGCTGTATTTGTTTAATTATGTTAAGATGTGTAGCATCTCGTTCACCCCGCCTGTCTAAGGCACCTGATTGGTCTATTAAAAATCCAATGGGCAATAGCTAGGTAGGAGACGGATAGGCAGGGTTGGCAGTCATAGAGAATAGGAACTGGAGAGGAGAGAATGAGAGAAAAAGACGGGGAGATGCCTGGTGCCAGAATCCAGGCAGCTGCCAGCCAAACACAAGAAGCTGTGTAAGTAGATATACGGGGCAGGGGGGTGGCTAAAAATCCCTGAGACTAATGTAAATGAAGAGAAACAGGATAAGTTATAAGAGCTAGCAAGAAAAGAGCTAAGCTAAGTCTGAGCATTCATAACTAATGAGAAGTCTCCGTGTCATGATTTGGGAGCCTGCTACAGATAATCATTGGAAACTTGCAGCCTCAACTTTAGCATATAAATTTTCTTTTACATATAGCATAGAATGGCGAAGCCGCGTACAGTATACACGTGCTTAGAGACAGCCTGTATACATGCACAGATTGTATGGTAACATCTACATAATTAAGGTTTTTTTTTGGGGGGGGTGTTCAAAGGCCTGTACTGTTAGTTGTGCTCCTTTACCTGCTCTCCTACCTGCTCCTACTTTCACCCCCATTCTGAGCTCCTCTTTATCCCTTTGTATCACTAAATTCTATTTTCCATCCTTTGGAAGATTTCCTCCTTCCCTCAATTCCTTTAGAAGCTACCTAACTGTGGATGTTCTAAATGAAACATACATTCAAAAGTTTAAAAGTTAACATCCACATATAAGGAAATCACCCTAAGTTTACTTTTCTGGTTCTGGAATATCACGCTCCCGGGGATTGTTTGTGACTCCATCGATTTACCCTCAGATTTCATAATTTCATTTCTTTTAACAGCTGACCATGCTCCATCATATAAATGTGCTGCATTTTCACCACCCATTCATCAGTTGATAGACAGCTAGGCTGTTTCCAACTTGTGGCTATTAGGAATATAGCAGCAATGAACACGATGAAGCAAGTGTCTCTGTATTAAGATGCACAGTCCTCAGGGTGTATACTCAAAGGCAGCATAGAAGAGTCTTGTGGTAGACCTATTTTCAGATTTTTGTAGATTCTCCACACTGATTTCCATAGTGACTTTACCGGTTTACACTCCCACCAACAAGGAATAAGAGTTCCTGCCATCATCTTCTGTCATGTTTTACTAATCTTAGAATTCTGACTGGATGAAGATGAAATCACAAGCTGATTTTAATTTGCATTTTCCTGGTTAAGGATGTTGAACGTTTTTAAGTGTTTTTCAGTCATTTGTCACACCATCCTATTGCTAGCTGGAATGATGGTCTCTAAAATGGACAAGCCACGACACTAAGATATAGAACAATATTGGAGTTTGTAATGGAAATCATCCTAATGTACTAACCAGAGGGAAGTTATACGTTAGGAAGATTCCTGGGAGAGGCTGTCATTGCTATGGACCCTAGGAGAGCCATCCTCAGAGAAGACTTGTGTGTCACAATGTTGCTACAGATGACATTGCAGAGTGGTTTATCTTCAGCATATGCAACCAGCTGCAGTGATCTGAGTATAAGATTTAAACAGGAGGGATAACTTTTATAAAAGTAATGTGCTTAAAAATAGACTCTTCCTAGTAATTTAAAAGAACAGAGACAAAAATCTTCCATCAAGACCACTATAAAACATTTTTCACTTGGAATAAGAGATGGTATTACTTCTGTCTAGTCTTTTCTTGAGTATCACAAGAAAACCAAAACTAAAACCAAATCCAAAACAAGCAAACCAAACTACACGGTTCTATGCATCTCTTTTCTTTGTACCACTTTGATTTTCATTCAGGAAACCCTTTTTCCAACCCTTCAAATGATTAGAACTGGCTTCAGAATTCAAGTTCTTCGGTACTTCTGGGACTGAGAAGCAAACAGATGCTGTTATTATTATTATTATTATTATTATTATTATTATTATTATTAATATTTGGCTCTGTCAGTGAAGTCAGGCTAATACTTATCTCACAGGGATATCCAGAGGATTAAAAACCTAGATTTTTATGAAGCTCTTTGGAGATCCTTGGATAAAAGGGGCTGGCGAGGCCCACAGCATTCTTATCTCTCCAGTTGCCAAGGAGCTGGCGATTTCTCATGGTATGCTGTATCAACCGGAGAAAAAGCAAGGGCGAACTGTGGAAAATAGGAACACTGGCAACTGGAAGTAGCAGATAGCAGTAGCCCACGTGAACCACACAGGCTGCCTCCTGGGAGGCCAGCAGATAGAGGGGATTGTAATTAATGGATGGAGATGTTGATTCTCTTTCGAGGATGACTGTGGCATTGCAAATTGGTAAAATTACACAGTGTGCATTCTGTAATTTTGTTTGACTAAAAAACATTAACTAGTAAAATTGCCTCTAGGAAAACTCAAAAGAAGCACAACATCAAAATGTGTAATGTGAACAGCTTAGCATTGAACTTGAAAGGTACCCTGCCGTTAACTATTTCATTCATAGGCAAGGAATTTCTACAAACCTAGTTAAGGAAGCGTTCTCTACAAAGATCCTGCTGGTATTGCCTATGGGTAAAGATGTTGAACAAGGCATTGCTAGGGGGTAAAAGTCTTTAACTTATGCCAGTTACATTGTTTTAAATAACAGGATGCATGCTACATACTGAATTTAATTTAAATAAGGCACGTGTTGGCTTTTACAAAGCTATTCATTTCAACAGCCTCATTTTGCAAACATCCTCTTCAAAAGCCACATATTTCTCTTCCCTACATAAAAATTAATTAAGTATTCCATATTGCTATGATATGACATAATGCTATTAATCTTGCATATGTGGGTGCCAGAATCAGATGATAGAAGAATTTTTATCCCTTTCTATTCCCTGACGATGCAAGAAATCACCAAAAGAAAATAAAATGCAGGGGCTAAGGAAGGATACAGGGATAGAGAGGGGAAATCAATAAATACCTAAATTATTTAAAGAAAAGCTACTGTTGAGTGTCTTACTGTCATACATCATACCGTGGATCTGAGAGCAGACTAGTGAATTGTCTCCAGCCTGCATTGGCTTGGGCACTCACTCCAGCCTGCTCATTAACTGCTCCAAGTCCAGGCTCCCTGTTAGAAAGGCAGGGATCACAGCAGGGAAGTTCTTTCCCTGATTCTCACATTCCTGCTCTGTCTTGCAAAGCTTTACAAAGCCTTTTCTGGCAGCTCATTAGTAGGTGCACTGATGCATAAGAGACAGTCATTAGAAGTGTTTTTCAACATTGCCTTTTGATCAGGTGACTAGGAGCATCGTGAAGACATTTACTTACATTGTTTGCCATAAGAGATTCTGTTGCTATATTGAGAATGACATACATAAAAATGTCGAAAACGAGCTTGACCTTCTATGACAAAAGGCGTGGGGGGGGGAGAGAGAGAAAGAGAAACACCATCAGTTCCCTGAATCTTGCCATTATATTATCAATTATGACGTAATAGATGTGTGGACTGAGCCCTCAGCAACTGCTCTCTTTTAGTTTAATAATATAAGCCAAGTTCAAACCTATAATTTGATTTAGGGTTATGACAAGGGGATACTAGTGAGAACAAATGTAAACAAGATGGCAAAGATTTAAGCTTTGTAAGGCCAGGTCCCTAGTTTTCTCTGTAATGACAGATTTTTCAAAGAAGGCAAGCCCCCACAGCCGTATAAGGGATTTTAGCTGACAAAATTTGAAAACTGAAAAATATCAAATAGAGTTTTAATGATAAAAGTTGTCTAAGACTGCAGGAATATTGTTTATACATATATGTATATATGAAATATATATGTGCATATGTGCGTATACACACATGTATATGTGTATATATGACACAAACATTGCACCTGCCAAAAGCATACTGGCCAAAAGAAATGAGGTTAAGACTGACATCACCATTGTCTTATATGTTCTATGCTTGAAACTAAAGATGATTTTTATTGTACTTTCCCTAATAAGTCTTTTTTTTCCACATGAACTACTTATGTTTATTATTTTAGATGACTAGCATTCTTTCTTCTCCCCTTTTCCCCAAATATTGGCCTTGTCTAGCTTTAGTTGAATGAGTATTGTTATTTCATCAGCCCACAGGTTACACGTTTAGCTCTGACTCCTCATGGAAACAAGAAAATTATGCTATGTACATAACCTGACAAGTAACTCAAAAAGATGGGAAGACATCTTTGTCAAACTTACTGAAACAAAGGGCATCAGCTTAATCAGGTCTGTTCTTGGCAGTGCTGGAGCATGGCATGGCAATTACATAAACTTTCAAGGAAGTGAAGACTCCTGCTGACTAATTCAGTGTTGATTGTTTTCCGCAGCTTGGCTTTGAGTACTTGCTTGTTAAGTCCTAAGGGAGGTGGGGAGAAAAACAGAAAGAAAGGGGTGGGAAGAGGGGGCAAACCTGTAGGAATTATCTCCTTCTGTCAAACACTCTTATGATTGCCAGCAATTAGTTAAGCTTCTTGGCGGTAAAATGACAAGATGGAACTGGACCAAATACAATGTGTAGAGCTCACAGGCATCTGCCCTAGCTGAAAGACATTACAATGTTTGTTAACCTTACGGGTCATTCCTGATTCACTTCTGCAGACAGAAAACAAGATTTATATAACACAGATCAATACTGCCCTAAGACTTTCGCCATTGAGGATGCTAGATGGAGCCACTTCTCTTTATCAGTTTACCATGACACTAATGTATTTTGCCTGTTTTGCCTGGGCAGTGATGAATCTGTTGGCAAGAGAAAACAAATAAGTTTTGTTGTTGAGAGACATGTTGTCCATGATTTGTCTCAGCAGACATGCCAACTTGCCGGCCAATTCATTTCCTATTTAATTTAAGTGGCATATCTGTCTTCCCCTTTCAGGTATGTCTTTTGTCTACTGCAAACCACACTGGCAGTGTTCTGAGACACTCTGCAGTAGATTTCAGCAGGAGATTGACACAGCAGAGTCAGGAACCAAATCTGCTATAATTTCCAGAAGAGTGTCTTTGAAATATATAGACAGTAGCGAAACTGCTGTCTGGCATGGCAGTTCTTCCAGGAAGCATTCAGCAGCATTTTAAAATTTGTCCATGGATTGGATGTTACTTCCCAATTATGAACACATTGAAAACATCCTGGGACAAAGCGGAGCCTGTTTTCTAAATGGGGCAATGCATTGTTTTTGTGAGACCACGCGAGTATTATTTAATTATGAAATATCTGTGCCATCATGTGAGAATATTTTATTATCATGTGCTGCCAGAGGAAAGTTTATAACTTCTTCATTATCTCAGTAAAATCATGCCGATCTTTAACACAGCAGATAGTAGCTATGTAGCATAGAAATGGAATTTAGGTTGCTGCATCCTAACACAATGTATATACAGTTTCATTTCATATGACACTTCTTTATAAAGGGAAGATGTATGCCCTATCAGCAAACATCCATGCAATCTAACTAAATATTAATGGTGAAGTCAAGAAAGAGATGACTGTACATTTTCAAACTATGATAAAACTGAATTTTCAGGAAAACGTGTCTTGTGCTACCCCCCCCCCAATACACTAGCTCCTCCAGCACTCACAGGCATTAAGCAATGGAACAGTTAACAGAGATCAGCACAGTCTGGAAACGTGCTGGCTAAATCTCTGTGTCAGAACACATTAATTATAGCAGTCAGTTTACCTTCCTTCTTCATAACATTTTTTGATTAAAATTTCACACATTACAATGATATGTGTCTTTTCTACAAGCTGTGAAATTTACTCAGCCATCAATGGGTTTGGATTTTATTCCTAAGAAGCTTGTAGTACATAAAAAGTTGACTTATGATCTCTGAATAGTGAAATCAAGGACAGCTTCCTTTGGTTAGATTTAGAATTTGATACCAGCGGAGATGTTGGAGAGAAAAACATTCATTAGTAATATTGTACCCCCAAAAGCAATAACTTCTCTCTTAATATGTTGCCTCAAAATTTATAACTGCAAGGCTTAATTAAGCTGTAGATTATGGCTTGAAAGGTATATTCAATGTAATGAATCCCCAAAGATGAAAAATAAACAATAAAAGATAATCAAAACATTTATCTATGTAATGGATTTATAAAGTTATATTATAAACATTATTTAACAGATGTGCAAATATTAATAAAACAATGTGATGATAATTGTGAACACAGTGAAATCCCTTTCTGAACTGACATGTAGTCTTTCCCTCATGTTAACTCTTGTGAGTAAAGAATTGAGTTCAAAAATCTAATTATTTGAAATCCTATTTCATTTTAAAGATGAGGAACTCTAGTTTAAGGTTCTATATTTACCTGATTGAGTAATAGAAAAATGTTCTGCTCTTCCAAAAGTCAAAGATTTAATAAGAAAAAAAAAAAAAAACCTCATACCAGGATTCTTCCAGTTTTTCACCATTTATCATGTCAAAAGGAATTTATCTGTATCAGCCATATCCTGTATCTCACTTCTGGAAGAATGTCATTGTCAGGAATTATTTAAAAATATGGACATGGATGCATATATGCCTAAGTACATGTGTGTTACTAACCTAACTCTAAGGTCACCGCAGTTAATCTGTAGCTTACTTATTTCAGTATAACTTCATTTTTTACTTCCTTGTCCTTGATCAGGATGAAGTACTAGTGTTAGGCCTTCATAAAGTTTATGTAAAGTCTTATGCAACCTCTTACTCTTTCCTTCTCAAACAAAGTAAGCGAGACTAAGAATAATTTTTTTCTCTCCTAGAATTCATAGCATTGACTGCCATTGAAATGTGTTGCAGGAAGTGTGTATACCTGAACACCAGAAAGCATTGCTCTTCTTGTTTACACTTCCTAGGGAAATATTTTTAAGCAGTTTGCTCAACATTATGTCAAAGTTTTGGCAAAAGGCTATGTGTCTATCCCCACTGTATGCAGAACTCTTCTTCTTTGCAGGTGTACTTACCCCAGTGCTTACCCTTACTGTCAGCAAGTTAAACGTGGTCTAGTTTTCTAACATCCTGTTTGAAGAAATCCTCACCATTTCCTCCAGTTGATCTGATGCCTGAAGTCTGAGTGATGTCGCTCAGATACCTTGAGAATGGAGAAATGGAAACATTGATCCGATGGACACACAACAGATTTTAAGATTATGGAGCATCATCAATGCCCCAGAGACAGAAGTATTTCTAAAACCCTAATATAAGTCATAATCATATACAGAGCTTTCCAAAACATACTTTTGAGCCCTTAAGTCAAGGATTCCTGATACGACAGACCTAGGGTGGGACCAAAGACATGTGTTAAACTCTTAAGTGATGCTGATACTGGCAGTCAATCTTTCATCTTAGAAAAGCACTAGTTTATGCTATGGCTCAATAGCCAAATTCTAGAATAGAATTGTTTTGTCTTAATTCACCATTGTTTGTTGAGAACCATCCCAAATCCTGTCCTAAGGTGCTTCAGGTTATGCAAAAATAGATTTTCATCTTAGTGTGCTTTGCCTTGAGAATCTCTTTTCAAGCAGCATACCACTCCATCTCTAAGTTAGAGGATGATTACATGCCTGATTGTATACCATGAGCACCAGCATCTGTTTAATACCACCAATGGGATGCAGTCTGATAAAGAACATTTTAGGGAGTAGAGAGTTTGTAATCCTATATATTTATTGGAGTGAATTTGACTATAGAAATGACTATATTAAAATAGTACGAAGAAAAATAGGACCAAAAACTTATTATATACACCACACTGAGTAAAGTATAGCTCCTTTATCTGGATCACAGAAAGAGGAAGACACATAACAATGTTATGTTGATGGCTATAACCACCTATCGTCTAACTATTCAGTGTGTGTATGCATAAGAGAGACAGAGAGAGGACAGAGTTTTTCAGAGAATCATGACTCTTAAAGAGGATGTAACCTTGAAGCCTAGCTGTGCTGCTACTGGTAGATATGTGTATCCAAATTGCTTTTTGTTGATGTGATATTCACCAGTCTGGAAGAAGTGTTCATCTATCTTCCACCACGTTATTTGGGATCCGTCTTGCTCTTTAACCTAGGCAGCTGAACTCAAGTATGCATATCTATTGTGACCTGTGAGCTGGCTTTTCCAGAAGAACTTAGTTGGGTTATTTATCTTATCACCACAAACACAACTTGGCAGTTTTATGTTTTCTAGCTTTGGCTCCACAGACCTCTTTGAAATGTCATGCATCTTTATGAATATACATATGTAGTCATTCTGCAGCCCCCTCTCCTCTCCACAAACACGGCATTATTAGCTTTGTTATCTGAGAGTTAATGTCAGTAATTGTGATCAGAATGGTGTTTTCCAGCCACAACATTGAAGCTGTCCATATGAACTCACAGAGGTTGTGACTGCATACACAAGACCTATGCAGGATCAAACCACACAAAATTCTAGCATGGAGCAGGGAGGTGGTCCTGAAGTCCTACCACTACCTGGGCACTATTGACTACTGATGGCAGTTTTATGATGGAGAGCAGGATTTCCTGTTAGATGTGTCATCTGAGAGACTACTCATGATCCAGATGAGGACCCTATTCCCATGTGTATCCTGATAGCACCAAGTGGACTTAGTGTATTAAAAAACTACTGATCCTTTCACCCAAGATGTTTCTTTTCTTAGTAGCCAGAGGCTACTACAAAGAACCTCAACTGGTCAAATCACACAGAAAAACAAATTGTATGGTTACCCTGCTGATGTGGGAGTGTTCTCCTGTATTTTGTATTACTCTTATTGGTTGAATAAAGGGCTGCCTGGCTTATAAGATGGGTCAGCCCTTAGGTGGGCAGAGTAGACAGAACGGAAGTTCTGGGAAGAGAGAAGGAAGTGAGCCAGACGCCACGAGCCACCATCGCAGATGGATGCAGGTTAGACCTTTCCGGTACGTCACCACGTGGTGACTTACAGACTTTTATAATGGGTCAGTTTATGAGGTGAGGGCTAGCCGGGAAAAGGCTAGTGATAATAAGCTAGGCAGAGTTTAAATGAATACCGTCCTCACGTGGTTATTTCGGGTACAGGCAACCAGTGGCTGAGCGGGCCAGCTGCTGGGGGCTGGGAGCCAGGCGGCTGGGGAACACAACACACACCTCTCCCCTAATTACAACACCCTGCCACAGTAATTACATCTAAACCTAAGGCTCAGGTAACATAGTGAAAAGAGGGAGGAAGCTAGAAAAATTGTAAGATCCAGAAGACCAGGACATCTTTTTCCAGAGAGTATCTTCTAGATGTGACAGAGAAGCTATACCCAGGAAATTTTAACAATATGGTGACCTAATCAAAACTCATATAATGAACGCACCAGTCAACAGACCAATGCGGAGAGGGACGTTTTCACACAGACACATCCCTAGGAGAAGAAACACAGATCAGTTGCTGCTGAGGAGGAAGATTCAAGCTTCTAGAAGCACTTGGTCTCCTATAGGTTATCTAGCCCAAAGTGGTCATTTTTGAAATATGCCTTCTTTAAAACAACATTACAGGGCTCAGGAAAATTTGTGTGTGCATGCACGCACACACACACACACACAAACATGTACATGTATTAATTAGTAATTATAGAAGAGACAATGACTTGAAAGGGATTGAAGAGGGACATAGAAAGAGCTGGGCGGGGAGAGAAACAGAAGTGGTGCAAATACAATATTCATGTATGAAATTCTCAAATGATAAAAACTTATTCAGAGAAGCATTACAAGTGAATATTATAATTTCATCATCTTCAAAAGCAAAAACAACCTATGTTTGCCTGTACTGAGGCTATTTAGAAAAGTGGGGCTATCCAGAAAATTAACTCGAATGGAACTACTGTACCTTGTGACTTTTTCACTATTAAATTCTGGCATTGTGGAAAGACATAGAAACATCTGTTTCTCTGACATGGCATTCTCATGTCACTACTAAGTGTAACCTGATCTCGAAGATGTCAGATTTGTTCCTTTTTCTTCCTTGGAAATAAATGTTTGGAGGTAAAAGCAACATAGTAAAAATGTAGTTTTGAACCCCTGCCTTTACCCTGCTAGGCCATGTGCTGTTCATCATGGAGCCATGCTAGAAGGTCCCATATGAAGCAGCATCTTCCACATCAGTACACCCAAAGAAAATTCAAACTCTCTTGGTTCTCAATACTGCATTGGCTAAGCAATCACCAGGGCTCAAGAATATTACTTAAATTTCCACAGATGTTTTTTACTAAGCATTTTTTCATATTTGGATAAATATGACATGTAAAATAGTAAAAACAATTTTTTGAGTCTTGAATTTTGCATCTTTGTTGGAAAAAAAATCACATAACTTTCATGTTTTCACTCTACTGTTGGGTCATTTTGTGTGTGTGTGTGTGTGTGTGTGTGTGTGTGTGTGTGTGTGAGAGAGAGAGAGAGAGAGAGAGAGAGAGAGAGAGAGAGAGAGAGAGAGATTAAAACATTCCTTGAAGGTAAGGACTGGTTTAAATAATTACTAAATATTTGTTTGACTTGATTTAGACCACCAAAGAGACTTAGTGACAAGCATTTGAGTGCAAATAATTCATCAGGAAGCTGAACCAGGAAGCACTGTGAGAAATCAAAATGTGAGACAAAGCTGGAGTAAACTGCATATAGACATGCAGGGTCCAACGCTACAGTCCACAAGCTAGGCACTAATTCTTCAAGGAAACATTAGATGTGTATATTTTATCAGTAAGAGAAATGCTGTATGCTGTATCATGTAAATACAATGTTTTAAATCATGACAGATTTTTAACATTTCTGAACCACTCCAATAATATTCCTTTTGAAAATTAACAGTGGTTTTTGCCTGCCAATTTTTACATCATAGCTGACCAGGCTGCTCCTACTCTGGTATTTTAAACAAAAATCTAATTAAATTAACCAAGTTCGCTGGATGGGGTTAGGCTGGTCCCTCTACCCACACTGCTGTGCTGCTCCCCTGGAAGAGTGCTCTGCCTTGTTTTCAGCTGATGTTTTCTCCTTGCTGGCCCTTGATCACGCCTAACGATCCCCAGCTGTATTGCTTCCCCGCCTGCTTTAACCCAATTGGCCTGGCCTCACATCTCAGCAGTGTCCAGAGGACAAATGAAGCCAAACTGACCAGTGCCTCTGTAGTGCAGTCACAGATAATAGGTGGAAGCAGACATTTAAACTGTTCATTTTGCTCATCTGTATGTACTAAGAAAACTAGTTATTTGTGTGTAAAAAAAAAAAATAAAATGCAATAATGCTGCACGCTTCTCAGTTTGGCCATCCCAGTATCTCCATCTTGCTCATTCACTTTGTTATTTGAAGATGTTTGCAAGCCTGGAAGCCTGGAGAAGTGTCTCTGCTGAAATCTTGACACAGGCTGGTCTGTACTGGCCTCCGAGGGGGAGCAGCCTTGGAAGGTACCTATTTTTAGGATCCTTACAAGATTCATAAAAAATATGAAGACTAAAATATCATCATTAAGTTATACGTGTACCAGGAATAAAGACCGCCAAAGAGTTAAGCTAGTTATACTTGGTTATCTCATTAGCAAATATGTAATAAATACAAACAGTGGTAAATTTACCTCAAGTCAGGGAGGATTCCTGCATCAGTAAACTATTAATAAACAAATAGCATCTACATCTTGATACATGTATTTTACTAATGTCACTCAATCACTTAAATGTATCAAAATATTAGTTGATACCTACATTCTCTAATATATGCTCATATTGAAAACCATTATAAGCTTCTAATATTTTTCTTAAAATACAAAAGAAAGAAAACACAGATGAACTTTGACATTCTCCCTGCCTTAGGTGATGGTTTTAATTTGCCAGTATACTCCTGAGCAATGTAATCATCTGCCCCCCAAACTGGTTCTTTCACGATTCAAATTCGCCCTGTATTAAAATAGAGAAAAGAGGAAAAAAAAAAAAAACAACTTGAATGTGTTAATGTAACATCACCTAACTTTTCTAAGAATATATTCTCAGCATGGACAAATGATATATAGTAAGCAAAACTTTACTTTAAAAACTGTCTAACATAAGTTTTTTTTTATTTTCTATAGGCAAATGAAGATAAGCTGCAAAACAAAGTTGTATGTGATATGTATTTATTAAATTCATTTCCCTTATGCTTTTATGCTATAAGTGTAATGGATTCTGTCCCTTTAAGGGAAAGCCACACCCACTCCCAGTCTGCACACAAGCAAGCCTGAAGTCACAGGTTCATTCTCTCTGTCACCACTGCTCTTGGGAGAGGCAGGCGGGCCTTCTCCTGCTCCCCCCTTCCCTCTCTCTCCTTCTCCTTTTGTTCTTTTTAATTAATATCTGGGGTCCCCAGCAGCAGGACCCAAAGTCGAGACCACATGGTCAGGTCTCCAATGGCAGCTGGTCCCCAGCTTGAGCTGGTGGAGTGACAATGGTGGCAGAGATGGCAGCAGGCAGCATGAGACCAGAAGGATACTTAAAGCATTTATTATGGAGGGGAAAGGGAGGAAGGGAAAGAAGGGAAAGGAGAAGGAGAGAGAGGGAAGGGGGGAGCGGGAGAAGGCCCACCTGCCTCTCCCAAGAGCAGTGGTGACAGAGAGAATGAGCCTGCAACTTCAGGCTTGCTTGAGTGCAGACAGGGAGTGGGCGTGGCTTGTCCTTAAAGGGACAGAATCCATTACAATAAGTATATACCTATATACTTATATAAGTATATACTTTGTTTATGGATTTGCATGAAATTGTGTTACTATGGTGTTTTTTGAGAGTTTAAATATTTAGGTTATAAATAAATCTATGGAATGTATAATTGGAGTTTTCTGTTTAGGCCTGGGTTACCAAAGGAATGTTTTACTAACCACTTAAAAGAAAAATGAAGTGGTGGCATCTCAGATGAGTGCCTATATACGGATGCACACAGACATTGTCATATATTCTAAATTTACTTTTATCAATAACAGTGAAAGATATAAACAAGCTAAGTATGGAGGTAGTTACAAGTATTCCGAACACATCGGGAGGGGTAGATGCGGGAAAATCAGGAGTTCAAATTATCCTTGGCTGTGTATGGAGTTTGAGGTCAGTTTAGAAGACTGCCTGCACACCCCATCCCCACAAACGAAAGCAAAGTAAATACAGAATACTCAGTAATGTTGCTTTATAGAAGTTTAATCATTTCACTCTTTCCTGCTATAACAAAGTTTTCATTCATGCACTTATGCTCCAGCGTGAGTTCTGCACTCTGACATTTGTATCATGAAACCCTTGACAACTGAACTCAGCTCCTCACCTGAAGATTCTGTATCACTGGCCAACAGAAGATTTCCCAGCAGGAGCATATCATATGCTTGTGATGTCTCAACTGACTTCTCTGTGAAAGATGATCCTGTCAACAAGGGTTTCTAATAGCTGTGGGAGGACAAGTGCATTTGGTAGTAAGGGAGCAGCATCGAGGCTATTTCGCATCTACAGTCTCTGATTTTATATTCTTGCCCATGTAACACAGATGTACAGTGTAAAGCACTGTAGGATTTTGAAATGCAATGGACTATGTAAATGTAAGACTTATTCATTTACAATATGTCTAGGAAGGCCAACATCTGAACTTGACTTGCTGAAAGGATTTCGCAGCAAATGGTTCAGAGTGCTCTTCATTCAGGTCTGCTGGGGATAATGTGTCCAAAGTAAATACCCAGAAGGCCTTCCTTCTACTAAGTTCACCACCTGAATTATCCTCTCTCTGTGAAGGATTAATTTTCTAAATGCCTATGAATTTAAAACTAGAAATTGCCTGGTACAGATTAATAAAGAGTTTAGCTGTAGGGCAATCAGCTGTACTTTTTCTAATCAAGCTCAATATACGCAAAGTACCCTTTTAAGATTCTAATAGTTCACTGAATGTATTCAAAGTCATGTGGGCATGTCATCCTACAAATAGCTTTATCAGAAAAAGTTTCTAAATTAAAATAATCTGAGTCTCCTGTGCTCAGAATATGTGTAAGAAACTTGTGAGGACTGAGGACCGGCAGTGTTTGAGCTTCAAGCCCAGACCATGTTTTGGAGCACATTTTCCGTCTGAACACAAAGATGCTGGCAGGTATGTTAAGCAAGCTCTCTTTATTTTTGTATTAAACTCAACCTGAAATGGCATTTCCTAAGAGATTGCACAGAATCAGATTCACACTTGACTTGCACTTTTCCCTCTCCTTTCCTTTGCCTTTTCTTTCTTCATGCTTTGGCTTCTTTCCTTTGTAACCTAGGGTGAAAAAGAGTGAGGCAAATCAAAAAGGTGAGGTAAATTTCTCAGCTCATGACACATTATCATCTTTTATCCCCACAAGGCTAAGTCTCTCTTGTTTTGTTTACATCTACATCCTGTCTATTATTTTTCCTCTCCTTTTTCCTGCAAGGTATGCATGAAGATGAAATTGAAATTAAAGCATATATGTGGTTTCTGTTTGCATTATGCAGCATCTATTACAAGATAATCATAGATGTTAGCTTTGCTGGCTGTGTGTGTGTGTGTGTGTGTGTGTGTGTGTTTGTGTGTGTGTGTTTCTCTTTAAGTTTTATGGTCTCTTCTTTCTCTGTGAATTACTAGTCTATTCTTCTTTACTGCTTCCAAGTGATCATCCGTATAACTACTTTTCTCCAATTCTGACACATGTTTCGTTGTACATATTTCCTTAGGAACTTCACTAAGACTTTGTTTGAAATAGGTATACAGCAGCAAAATTGTAGACTAAAGGTTAAAGGTATTTGCAGCACACATTTCAAACAAAATATTTTAAAAAGTTAATAGTTTATTAACTGTCTTCTTATAAATGAAATGGAACAAGCTCACAATATACAAAATAAATTGTAATAAAAATACATCTTGAGAAAAACTAGGATTGAGTGATATTGCTTGGAGTATTATAATAATAATAATAATATTAGTAGTAGTAGTAGTAGTATTATGTTAATTCATTTTTTCTTTTACTCATACCAATGCCCAAATGTTAATTTTCTACTTCACTTTCTATATTTTGTTTATAATATGTTGAAGACTTTATTAAATGTAAAATACAGTTCTATTTTGTGGTTTTTTTCTGAAGGTGAAAAATTCTTTGTTTTTTGGGGTCATAATAGACTCGTTTTTGTGGTGTTTCTCTATTTATTTGTTTGTGTGAAGCAGAGTCTCTCCAGGTAGCCCTGGCTAACTGCAAGTCAAAGGTAGTGCTTTAGTTAAAGGCATAACTATAATATTATTTTTAACATTTTCATAGATGTTTCCAGAATAATGTGTCTGGTTAACCTTGCTTGAGGAGTCTTCGGCATTTGAAATGCTATTTGCAAGTTGCTTTGTCTTATACCTGCAGTATTGCCGAACTCTTCTTTTTCTGTTATTCCTACTCTTCACATGGAGGCTTTTATTCTAAAACTAGCAGTGATTATTACCAAATGAATGACAAATGCTAGTAGGTAAGGGTAATTCATTTTTATCAAATAAAATCTTGCTAGGTGTGTATACCTAAATTATATAAAATGTTCCATTATATTGTTGGTCATATTCCTGTGACATTTTAAAAGTAAATGAAGCTAGGTTCTAAAACAATGTAATTTTCAGGCTAGAGAGATTGTTTAGCATTTAAAACAATTTGTTCTTGCTGCAGATCTCTGTTTATTCAGAACCCACCTGCTGGTTCACAATCATCCATAACACCAATTGCATGGGATTCAAAGTGGTTGGATCCCATGGAATTGGTGTTATGCATGCTAATCACACACTAGGTATGTATGTGGTACACATATGTACATGCAGATAAAACACTCATACATATAAATACTATATATGTGTGTGTATATATATACTCATATGTACACATAAATACTCTGGAATTTATATTATGTCTTGTACATAAGAAGCTATTACAGGCTATAGATGAGCATAGTTTCATAAAATGATGAGAGACTGAGAAGAAAATAAAATAAACTCTTATAACTTTTTCCAAATATATAATTTTATGACTTAAACAAATCATAAATTAATTCGGGAAATTCTGCAATCTTTATGATATTAAAAACCTCAGAATCTATTCATAAGGACAGCAATAGTAGAGTCTGTGCAATGAGTCTGCATTTGAGAGTCCTATTCGGTTATCACAGGTGTAAATTCTCTCTCGGGGCTGAAGAGAGAAAAGTGGAAGAATCCGGGGAAGGTCTGGGAACATTTGGATTTGCTTTGATCCTCACAAAACCATCAAGAGGATCTCTCCTGAGCAACAACATATGTGAATTAGAAAGGTATTTGTGATGTAGAGTGTGTTTCTTAACCCTGGCACACAACAAAGAGACTTGGTCCACACAGTCCGTGAACTTGGTGTCTTGAGTTCATTAGCTATATGTTCTCACCAGTGTAAGGAAATGTTTCCTGCTAAACTTCAATGCCATGTCTCAGTCAGAACTCAACTGCAGAAATTAGCCAGAAAATCTCTCCAGAGAGTAAACCAGGGAGAACAATGAGAGAGATTAGAGTCTGGTCATTCTAAGAGACTTCAGGACATGGATTTGACATTGGCTAGCAACTCTTCCATCTCTGAAGTTTATAATATGATTTGTCCTTTTCGTTGATAATTATAGATTTAATTTTACACATGAACTATAGATAAAAACTCATGAAGAAAGATGTTTTCAAACATTCAAAGACTTCTCTTATTGATAATGCTATAAACCACTTCCAAAACTACTAAGAAGCAATGGCTAGCAATTAGAATGTTTTAATTATATTTTCGCATGATAGAAATAGAATATAATTTAAATATGTTTTTAAATGAAAATGTTATAGCTATTAATATTTTACTTTTATAGATGAAATTGATCCAAACCACATTATACAAATCATAATAGAAACTCATCTTTCTGAAACTAGTGTTCATTTTCAGAATACATTAACAGAACTTACAGAAGAGAATGATGCAATAAGATCTGTGAATGATCATGCCTCAAATACAATCAATTTATTATGGTGAATCAAGACAGAGTTAGTTAAAGATAAATGAAATGTTTTTAATTTATCAAAGTTACAGTAAACATATGGATTAATATCATAAAAACCTATGAGATTTGGAAATTTATTCAAGATGTTACAGTACTATTATTAACTGAAATATATAAGAAATTAAGTACTTTGGTCGTTCCAGAAGAAAATCTGTTTAAATAATATTCAATAGCCATTTGTGTGATTTTACTAGGCAAATATTGCAGAGTTCACATCATTTGTGGAACCACTTTGGTTTTGATTTTTGGTTTTTGGTTTTGGTTTTTTGTCTTTAAGTCACTTTTTTATTTACAGAAACACTACTTAAAATCATTCTGCTTGTATATGTTTTCTCTGTAAAATCAAGCATAGTTGAGTAAAACCATTTCATATAAAAGTGTGACCATAAATGGATACTAACTCTAACAGTTTCACGTCTTCAAGTCCAGACAAAAACTAAAAAAAAAAAAAAAAAACAAAAACATTGAGACAGTGTGCCTGATCTAATGGGAGTTCACCAACTCCAGGTGAACTGGGACTGAACAATCATAGGCTCAAACTGGACCCTCTGAATGTGGCTGACAATTGGGACAGACTGAAAGGCCGATGATAATGGTACTGGGATTTGTCTCTACTGCATGTACTAGCCTTTTGGGATCGTATTCTATTTGGACACATCCCTTCCAAGCCTGGATGTAGAGGAAAGGGCCTTGGACTTCCCACAGGGCAGGGTAATTTGCCCTCTCTTAGGACTGGGGAGGGAAAGGGTGTGCGGGGCGGGGAGTGGGAGGGAAGTGGGAGGAGGGGAGAAAGTGAAAACTTTGACTTGTATAATTTATAAAGTAATAATAAAAAAGAAAGAAAAAAAGAAAAAGGAAACTAAAGAAAACTTCACAATGAGCTTCCCTTGAATATCCTAGGATTGTGATATCCACTAGCAAAGTAAAGATGTTCATAAGATTATCACAGTTATGCTACACTCAGGCTGCAGTGAAGAGGCTTTATTATTTTATTTGTATTCGCAAAACTAATTAGCTCTTGAGTTTCTGTATAGTGTATGCATGAAATGATGTCAATCAGGGTAAACACATAATAGTGGGGAAAGATTAGACAAAAATGGAATATTCTGCAGGTTTTTTAGAACTGTTTTTCCCCCCAAATACTTTTTCTTGTTTGTTTGTTGATTTCGGGGCTCAGAAGTTTTAGACAAGAAAGATCATGAAATTGAGGTGTGAAAATTCCAATAGCAGTTAATTAGTTTAGTTAGACTGTTAACAGGAACATAATGGGTTCTCAGCTTTTCCTCTTCTTTATTCTCTGTCTTTAGGCAATTATACACCAGCTCTTCTTGGGCAAGTTATTGTGTGCAATTTCTGAAAATGAAATGCTTGCACACTTAAGCCCAATCTAATTAATTCAATTTATTGAAATTGTTTATTTATCCCAATTTCAATTGAGCCTACTATGACCATTGTTGAGCTCATTCATTCAGCATTGTCTTTGATGTCGAAGTAATTCATCTTTCTTTCCATTGGTTAGAGAAGAAAAATTATCTGTCGAACATTATGCAATTTAAAAACATAAAATTTACCAAAGAAAGCTGCATTTAGTGATATTTATCTGTCTTTAAATTTTCTCTCTAATATTTTATGATTCATAATTTTCTTGTACTTAACACATTGGAGAAATCTAAATAAAAAACCAAGTGACCTATTTTCTGTCTTTCAATAAAGTTAGGGTGAGGATTTGCAGAGATAATTTCTATTCCTTCCTATTGTGGAACTATGAACAAAAGCCTCATTGGTTCATCATAAGGAACTCCTTAGTTCCTAGGGATAAGTATACACTGCCTTTTTGTCTGTGTTTTTGAATTACTAGCTAGTGACCTATCAAACTCTTTACATACAAAGGACTGTACAAGCGCATTTTGATAGGTGAGTATGAAACAGATTTAAGAATGTTGGGAAATTACAGATGTCCAGAACATGCAGGCTTCCTACCATTCCTTTACGAAAAGTTTGAACAAGTTATCTACACATTAACACTTGATTTCTGAAAAGTAGAAAGGAACTGTCTAAAATGCTCATAAGATATAACATGGTACAGTCTAACTAGTGAAAGACCCAAATATAATAATGCTGTCTCTACAGTTATGAGTGCTAACGTGGCCCTCCAGCCTCTACTTTATTAGCCAATGCCAGAGAAAGAATGGAACTCTGTAACCAGTTAAAGATGCATACGTAACCCAGAAAGAAGAAATTCACATTGTCATGCACAGCAGGGCAACTCCAGGACCTTCCAAGAGAGTTTGTCCTTTGTCTTTGTCTTCAATCTTCTAGAAGTCTCATAATAATATTTTCAAGATGCAAAATAAATATACTTAAGTTGACTCCAATACAACAGAGTATTATGACTGGCCACAATTATCATTATGGAATGGCATAGGATAAGAATTACCTTTATATATCCTCAATACTCTAAAAGAAAATATGATTACAATACCCAGTCTACTTTAGAAGGAAATGAGAGTGTAGATGAGACAGGAGGCAGTAAAACAGGGCAAAATGTTTGTAGAGCTCAGTGAAATACTACAATTGCAGACATCTGGTCTCAGAGCACGCACCATACAACACTCCTGCTAAGCCTCTACACTTTTATGAGTTCTAACTCAAAATCTGTACCTTTCCTCTCCTCCCTTTCTATTGGAGCTTTGGATAGTTGCCAAACTACAAGAAAGTGTCCCTGAAATCCTGGACTCTCATAAGATTTCTCTGAAGACCACCACTCCCTTGAGCCTTACACCTGCTTGCTGGGCTCCAGTACTGAACTTGCTGGCTTTCTTGACTGTAACTCCAATAGGCATGGTTTTCATTCTTTTCTCTTTTCTTCTCTTGGTTGCTGCTGAGATTTAATTGGCTGCCCTGATCCCCCCCTTTCTTTGGTTCATAGGTTTTTGCTTTGTTTGCCTTTTCCTGAATTCTAATAAAATTGTGCTCAATATTCATTCATAGTCCATTTTTAAATTCTTTTTTAAATGAGACTATAAACCTACAAATAGGAGCCCCTTATTTACTTAGTAATACTTGTAACACTTGGTCAACTTTCAAAATTGACACATTTTGCATACATTCTCTCTGAAAAGGCTAATGGAAATCACTGAGTTATCAGAGAAAAATATTAAAGAGCTATGGGAGTTGGTGATAAACCAAGGGAGAGAAAATAAAGAAAATACTGGAAACTACTAAATTGCCTTTGTATTTTCATTTGCTGACAATAACCTGAGTATGGATAAAGCAAATTAAGCTTTGATATAATAGGCATGAATGCAGTTCATCTTTTAAAAAAGAAAATACATCATTTTATTTAGTGTTGGTTGAATTCAGCCTCATGTGATTAACCTCAGTTAGAGATGTCCATTAGGCAGGACTGGACTTCAAGTGTGTAGTCAAACTGCTCCTGGGTTGTGAGGGAACAGATGCAGAAAGACATTCAAAAAGAAACAGGGGCAAAGACCACCATCACTCTTCTTGCTCTTTGCTTGTCGTCTTCTACACTAATTTCATAGTTGTGATTAAATTATCAACAAGTTCTTTTGAAAGATAGATATTTTTAGTAAAAACCTTGTCTCTGAAAATACTTGACTTATATGAAAAATTCTTGCCCATACCCATATTCTTGAAAGCTAGGAAAAGATACAATTTGGAAGAGTGTTGATGGTGACAAATTCAGTTATCTCCAAGACATACACAGGCCGCCCAGGTCTTGCAATCTATTACCACATAGCATAATGCTGTCTACATGGACCAGGCCAGAAATACTTCATTTCACTAGACCACAATCTTATAAGACAGCCTTGTCATTCTAATTTGTCACTCTTTGTCTCCTATATCTCATTGAAGTCTCATCTCCTCAGCCAAGTGCCATAGGCTACTTCTCTCAGAAAAAAAAAAAATCCTATCACGCTGAATAGAAAAGGGAAAGTCACAAAGAGAAACTTTGTGTCTAAAGACACTCCCAGAGATTCCATTCCCACAGGCATAGCAGGTGGTATAAATACAATTTAAACTGAGACAGAAAAAATGAATTGTTGCTTCTATTCCCTGTCTCCAGTGTCTCTGGGAATGTTATATCTGCTGCTTCTACACAACTATTGATTTGGTATCCCTTATCATCCACAGAGCAAAAAGAAAGAGACAAAAGGAAATAGAATATAGAAAGGCCACTGTCTGATATGTGGTCTGAGTCTGAAAGAAATATAGCAATTATGAATTAATGAGGACAGAAAGGCTTCATCCTTCAGGAAATCTTCCTGTTGACTGAGGAAACAAGCCACTGTTTCTTAGAACACTTTCAGTCTGCCCCACGATGTGATGTAAAAATGAAAGACATTTTTATTAGTATATTTTTGTTTTCTTAGTTTTAAACATTATAGCACTTAATAAATATGATAAAGTATGAATATGAAAGAATATGAACACTATATTCCTTTTGATGTATTTCTCCATAGCCCTTTGTTTAAGACTTACAAAAAAATTTCTGAGAGTCTAGCTAATAGTGCTACCCTTGCTTCCTATATTAGATGAGAGCAGCAAGTATAGATACTGCCTGAGATAGCTATAACATCTTTAAATAAGTTGGCTACACTATTTAAATCTAGAGACAGAACAATATATGCTTAATGATGCTTAGCATAAGTTTCTTTTATGACAGTTATTCTATTGGGCACCATTTAAAGGAATTTTGTCGACATCAGATTGGAATCTGGTTCACATCAGCACTTGCCATTTTCATCTGAATTGGAAAGGAAGATCACAAAGAGAACACTTGCTTCTTGGTCTCTTTAGGCTTTCTTTTTTGTCCTCTTCCTTTATGTGACTGGTGGCTTAGTTAGTGAACTTCTGGGCACAGAGTGTAGCAACAGTCTTCCCTCACTACTTGGAACATGTAGGGATTTGGTAATGCCCTTAACTCTGATTGTCCTCCTTTAAAATGAAAGAAATAAAAATGTAACTGAACTTGAAAGAACAAAGAGAGCTAATTTTAACCTAGCTTCAGAAAACCTTTGTGATGTGCCCTGATTTTCTTCATACTTCCATGGAAAATTCTTACATTGAGGTGCTAAACTGAAATGACTCCATACTTGTGTGTATGTCATAAAACATTTAAGAAAAGTTAGGAATCATTGATTAAAGACTAGAGTATTCAAATCAAGCTCATTTAGTTTTTTACTAATGCCTTTCATATATGTCAAATTGCTGTTAGACTATAGCTATCTTGAAGTCAGAGAAAAATTTACACTAATCTAGATGCCATTGGGTGCTTATCTACATGTCATTGGGTATATGATAAGTCTTTAATGGGAAGGGGTATAAGATTCTCTGATTTAAATAAAAATAGTTTTTATTAACTCAGAGAAAGGGAATAAAAATGAACAATATATTAAAGACTAAAACAAGAAGATTTGATTCCAGTAACACATTAAAACAGGCAAGTAGGTTTGACTTGAGACTTCCGCATCTTCTGTGTCTCTCACTATGCATCTGCCAAGACCACAGCCCTGTCGAGATGTCGTGTAATTTACTTCTAATTTAAGAATACCATGTGAGAAATTTCTATTGTAAAATTTTTACCCTTCATAAGTATAAATTTCAAAGTGAATAAATTGACTATTTCATATACATGTGCACAGGTGGGCACTACACAAATGCTCCCTGATAAAGATAGCTCTGCATCTGTGTTCTCACCTGCTTGGGGAACTATGGAGCAGCAGGAAGAACTACCCTGAACTGAGTTTCTAAAAGTGATGTATTCAAAACTATGTTTCAAATCGTGTTGGAGAAAAGAACATGAATTTTTTAAAAAATAATAAAGCATTTCTGTGCATGATACTCACTTGCCAACTATATGCAACACATACAAATGAATGAGTGGTTGTTCAAGTATGAATCTTAAAGAGAAAAATGAAAGGCACATGACTTTTCTCTTGGTGTATTTTTCTTTTGTTTAATTAAATATATGTTTTGGAGTAATAATAGTAGTATTTACATGTAACAGTTTTAGTGACATGGTTTATATACTATAGCAATCAATATGATAAATTCAATTCTGTTTATATATTTTTATAAAGATATACAAATATCGCCACCATCCAGTCTTAGAATATTGCTGAGAGTCAAAAATTGTGACTGGTGCCTATGACCTACCCATAGCAATGTCCATGATAATCAGTAATATAACTTCCCTATTACTGTGTTTTAACTTGCATTTTTCTGGTTTTCTGGAGCATAATTAACAGTTTTGACATTCTTGTATCAATAGACATCCATTTTAATTGTTAAATAGTACAGTATGGTGTCATATTATCACATATTGTTTACCCTGTACCAGTCAATAACCTTTGGTTTGGTCCTTTACTTTGGCTATTCTAAACAACATTGTCACGAGCAACTGTATACACATCTTTGTTAAGGAGAGCATTCCTATGTATCCTCTTGCATAGACCCCAGAAATGGAATTTCTGGTTGATATGGTATGTTTATGATTAACTTTCTTAACGACTACTTTAGTTTTCTCTAAAGGACCTGGTTCATTTTACTTTCCCAGTGCAATGAAGAAAGATCTGTTTCTACATGTCTTCACCACTTCTTTATGTTTTGTGTCACTGATTAGAGCCACACAGCTGGTGTGTACAGTTCTATCCTTACAGCTTTACTGTGGGTTTCTCTAATGGCTAATTAACTAAGCATCCTCTGATAAAGCAGACACCATTAATAAGCTTTCTCTGTTTTACTTTTGCCTTGTTCAAAATTAGGTTACATACTTTCTTTTAATTTAATTGTAGGTATTTTTTTTTATCTTTTCTGTCTTTTGCTTCATGCATCTAGATCCTACTCATGGCCCATCCTTGTGTATCCACCCTCTACGTTGCATCTCTTCCCACTGAAGTAAAATTTAAGAAAAAGAAAAAAGAAAAGAATCAAGGGAAAATCATCTCATCATGGAAGTTGTAGTGTGACATAGTGAGTCACAAAATAAACCCCTTTGTCCACATATCTTTCCTTGCAAATGTTCATGGCATATTGTACTTTTTTTCTGTGCTCTTGAACAATTCCTTTATCAAATGTATGTCTTGCTAAGTTTTTTCCCTGAATCTCATTTTTATTTTCATTTTAAAAATCATGTTTTAACGTGGTCAGTGATCAATATATGCTTTTGGTTTTCCTTTATGGGTTGTCTTAGCTTTATTTGTTTGCTATCATACAATATTCAAACAAAAAGAAACATAGGACAGAAAGAGTTTTCTTTAGCCTGAAATTTTAGGTTATAGTTCACCATTGTGGGAAACTACAATATGTAGTCTGAATAGCTGTGACTATTGTGACTATCATTATCAAAAGCAGAGAGAGACGAATTCAAGCAAGTCCACTCACTTACTTGATTTCTTGTGCTCAGGTCAGCTCTATTACTCCACTCTTAAACGGTTCATAACCCTTTTCCTGGGGAATGGTACTACCCACAGTAGGCTGGGTCTTCTCCACAGTATTATAATTAAGAGAATTCCCACAGGCATGCTCATAAGTGTAAGCAATCCCTTACTGAGGCCCTCTCTTTGAGTGATTACAGGGTGTGTCAAGTTGTGTAACAACCATGCTGATCACAATGTTTTTATAACACATTTAGGAACTCTGACAATCTCAAGATGATGAAAATGTTCTTTTTGTGATTTTTCACTGCAAATTTGACAGACTCTTAAGCCTGATATTAGTTATAAGATACATTTCAGTTGTTTTTCTACATGGTATGAGTTAAATGTATAAAAGTCATTTATTTAGCTGTCCATAGATACCTGTTTATCTAGCTTCATACTTGAATGACAGATTTTCTGCCTTCAATGATCTTGCCACTGGATTGATCTTCTGACTCTGCTCCTATGTCATTTATCTATTATTTGTATATTCAAAATAAAATATTGATTATTGTGACATTAATAATATTTTAAACCATACACTTCATATCTTTTGAATTTGTTCTTTTAAAGATTTGTTTCAACTAACCATGGTAGGATTTTTTTAAGTTGAGAGTTTAGAAACAGATTGAGAGTTTCTAACAAAAGACTTTGTAGCTGTCCATCAGGAGCTGCAATGAGTTCAGAGACCAGCAGAAATAATTTCACAGCATATATATTTAGATTCATGTGTCTTAGAAAGCTCTACATTGTAGTAGTTAGGCTGTTTGTTCATTCCCAGCTGCCTAGACCCAAATAATCACTCAGAAACTATATTATTTAAAATACTATTTGTCCAATAACGTAAGCATATTGCTTTGTAGCTCTTAAATCAAGTATTAATCCATTTCCATTATTTTATATTTTACCATGAGGCTCATGGCCTATCAGCAAGGTTCTTGCTGGCAGCTTGCTTCTTTCCCTCTGGTGGTTATGTGGTATCTCCCGATTTCACCTTCATTCTCACAGTATTTAATTTAGTTTCCCCCACCTAGCTCTGTTCTGTCTTGATATAGGCTCAAAACTGTTTCTTTATTCATTAATCAATAAAAGCAACATATATGCAGAAGGACTTCCTACATCATCTCCTCTTTTCTGTCTAAATAAAAAAGAAGGTTTTAACTTTAACATAGTAAAATTAGAAATAATAAGACAGGTATCAAGCAAGAATTACAGTTACAATATCTATATCTACTTTACCTTTTATCATAAGTAAGGAAAATTATATATATTCTTCAACTCTATCAAAGACTCCAAAAGGATATAATATTGCCTAAGTAAATAGAAAGCAACTTCTAAAATTCTAGAATTGACAGAGACATCTTGTTGCTTGGACCATCAACCAAAGTTCTTCTGTAGCATTGGAACATCCATATTCAACCCACAGGCCCATAGTATCTAGCAGATATTTTCCATGAAGCAGGAAATTTCAAAGACAGTTCTACCTATATTGACAGTTTGTCAGTCACTTTCTTCTGTGTCCTGCAGAATGTCTGGCAGACTCTTTCATGAAGTAGAAAACTTGAAGGATGGTCTCAACTTAATTAGGCAACTTTAGTGGTCATTTTTCTGTGGGGCCTGTGTGTCCAGTTCATACAGCATAACATAAACAGTCCAGGCAATGCAGTTTCTTGCCCAAATGGCTAACAAACTCCATAAGGAGCCTCTTCAATGCCCATCTTCCTCTTGAAGTTATTGGTGCTACCAGGAGCAGATGTGTCTCATTGTCATGAAAATTCTAAGTTATTAAAAACATTTTAAGTTCCATATTTTGAAGTCTCTGAAAGATTTGAAGAATATCTATCTAGCTGAAATATATTTCTATATGTTTAGAAAACCCAACTAACATGACTACAAACTTGATTATTATGAATGGTTAACTATTAATCTGTATTTTTAACTATGCATTACATTTTTATATAAGCTGCATAAACACAATACCTTAATCAAGATCATATATATATATATATAAATTGTTTATATATATAACAAAATTGACCTTAAATTTGTATCAATAGACCAAGATCCATACCAATGCAAATATTCATCTTTATATCATAATTCCCCTTTAAATGCAAACAAACATTTATAAACAATCATTTAGGGAATTTGGGCATAGTTCTTCCAAAACTAATTCCTGCTTTTTGCTGGGTGAAGTAATTTTTGGGGGGTGTTCACAGTGACCTTTCAGGGGGGTTTAGTTCATTAAACCATATTAGTCTGGAAGAATTCCATGGGTTCTCATCTTCTGTGGAAAATAAGAAGAACCTCTTTTCCAAAGCAACATATGCTTAGGCCCAAATTTTGAAGTCAAGATATCTCTAAAACATTTATGTTGGTTTAGCTCAGCAACCCATAAAATGAAATGTCTCCCTGTACTTAGCTCCTTCACAGTCAAACAATTCAAAGAAAACACAATAATATACATAATCCAGACTCTCTGTATATATTCCACTTTATGTGGCTAATTTGTTTTTATCTATTACATTTTATTATTTACTTCATTATCTTAATCCTTTAATATACAACTGTCTGTACTCTTTTATATTACATTTAAAGTCTCTTTACTTTTTCTTCTCTCTCGCAAGCCTAAGTAAATTTTTTAAGCACACTGTGTCTCATTTAGAGGTCTTTTATATCTGAATCTGTCCTATTGTGTATCTGAAATCCTTTCTGTCCAGGAGCACCTAGACATGACCTGCTGCCTTGCCTTTTTGCTCCACCCAGTCCAACATGTCAGAGGCTTGTTCACGGCCTCTGAGAACCATTCTCTCCACCCCAGATCCAGAGTCTGGTTGCAGTAGGTCTGTGTTGCCATTAAGCAAGTTATTTAAATGTGCCATAGCTGGACCTCCCAAAAGAGTTAGAGTTTGTGCTGGCAGCATGATCCAGAAGCCACTGTTTTAAAACCATCCAGTTCCTTTTTTGTAGTTGCTACCATTGAATCAGGAAGACCTGTCTTAAAGGAGCCATGGCATTAAGCTGTACTTAACTCTTTTCTTTTGTGTCTATTATTTATTTCCAAGTTTCTTCAGGCTTAACAGGAATACAGTCAAATTAGAGTCCAAGTCTACACAGGTTTAACATGGATACAGTCAACCATGTTGGCACACCAATTTTCAGTAGGAAGGCTGCTTGTTCATTCCCAATTTCCCAGACCCAAAATAACCACTCAGAAACTATATTATTTAAATCACTGCTTAACCAATCCCTTAAGCTTTTTGCTAGCTAGCTCTTATATCTAGTTTTAACCCATTTTCATTATTTTATATATTATCACAAGGCTTGTGGACTACAGGCAAGGTTCCAGCTGGCAGCTCGTGTTTTTCCCCTCTAGTGAAAGATGTGATGTCTCCTGACTCTGCCTTCTTTCTCTTATCATTCAATTTAGTTTTCCCTGCCTAGCTCTGTTCTGTCCTGCTATATGCTCAAAGCAATGTCTTTATTCATTTACCAATAAAGCAACACTTATACAGAAGGATTTCCCACATCACTACCTAGCAGGTACTTTCACCCATAAAAAGTTTTTTGTTTTCTCTAATCTTTGGATACTCTTAAATCCTTTCATTTTTTCTTGCTTTATTATAACTTTCAAACCACCACTGAATGGAAGCATATCAGAGATTGATTAGAAACTGTAGAAAACATTATCATTCTTGGATTCCCAAGTCGTAGACAGAGTACTTTATGTTTAGCCAGTATTGTGTTGACTCTAGGTGTTCTTAGATGCTCCTTATTAATTAGATGAAATTGTCATAATGTAAGAGTATCTTGAGTACTTTTACTTTCAGGAAAAAGAATGGATTTTGGATATGGCTTTCTTCTTTCATTGTTTGGGGTCATATGATTGTATTTCTCTAACCTGATTATATAATTACATTGTATTGAATGAATTTTGAATTTTCAAACGTATTTTGTGTCATGAAGCCCAACCCAAATTTAACCCTAACATTATTATTCTTATAAAATCATGTAGATGATTATTTATAATAAACTCTTATTTCCAAATAATAATATATTCATCTAGAATTGTAAATAATAGAGGCGAGGTGGTTTATGTCCTTTGTGTAGAAGGGATAGCCAAATAAAAGTTGGATCTTCCCCACTTTATAACGTGGACTAAAGATATTTTCCCTCCTCAAAAACTCCAAAAGTTCCATTAAAACTTGGTCTCCCCACTTCAGATGATTAATTAAAAAGAAAAAAAAAGTCCCTCACAGGTATACTCAGCCACTTGGTAATTATTCATTCCAAATATAGTCAAGTTGACAACCAAGAATAACCATTCCAAGCCCACCCCTTGTCAACATGGCACACACTCATATCTCCTTATGACATGCTTAATTTAGAAAACAATAAACAGGGCATAATTCTACTTACTATAATAAAACTATCACTCATACAAACACAAACATTTTAGAATAGGTGGTAATTTCCCTTAAGGGACCTTCTTTTAGTGTCATGATGACCACTGATATTATCATAATTGATGTTACAGTAGATGACAAAGAAGTTGAGGAAAGGAAACACAAATATCTGTGCATATTCATTCTTAATAAAATATGACAGAAGCACTCATGTCAGTTATAATCCTCATTTCTGCAACTTGTCACACAGTCTGCTGGTATTTAGAACTCACTTCCTCTACTACCCATTCTGTATTTCCTTCACCCTCAGCAAGCCCTTCAGCAGCTCTTGGCTCTTTTCCTGGAGGAGTGGCTCATACCTTCATTCCTGAAGGATCAGTCCCTTTTGTCATCCTGTTGTAGTTTCCTACTGTTTTTAATTATAGGACATGGTAGCCAAAGAGAGACTTTGTATGATCTCTTGCACTCCAGATATAATCTCTCTTATTTCCATTGTGAAGAAACAATCCAACTTCATATTGGTAATCTAAATCAATCCCTCTCACAACACTGTTATTCTTTTCTTAGCCTGTTGGTTAAGTGCATCAGAGATCCGAAGTGGCCAAGAGCTTCTCCAAATTTTCTGTTCAGTGGAATGTGTTGTAGCTCCTGACAGGAGTACCTCCCCTCCTGGAATCAAAACTTCTATGCCAGAAGAACTAAAGATTACAGTAACAAACAACAAATTATCCTTAGTGAGTCAGTAGGGGTAATAGTGAGTGGAACCATTTCCTTTCCCACTGCTTGATTACCAGACCCATTGATCCTAGCTATGACAGAACACCATATAAGATGCTGATTC
Organism: Dicrostonyx torquatus; assembly: GCA_028555095.1. NCBI lineage: Eukaryota > Metazoa > Chordata > Mammalia > Rodentia > Cricetidae > Dicrostonyx > Dicrostonyx torquatus. Next base: position 596,214 of record JAQHUG010000328.1, on the reverse strand, counting down.
AAAGCATATACCACCTTCTGGAAAACCCTGCTCTGGCTCTTCAGGCTTCTCTCCGAATTGTTATTATACCTTTGTCTTCAAAAGGCTATTGATGTAGAAGGTTCTTCTGTATTTGTGTTGCTTTCATTGGTTGAAAAAAGGAACTGCCTTGGGCTTTTGATAGGGCAGAAATCATGTAGGCAGAGTAGACAGAATGGAATGCTGAGAAGAAGGGCAGTATGGCAGATGCCATGCTTCTCCAGCTCAAGATGGACACTGGTTAGATTCATGCCGGTAAACCACATTCTTGTCGTGAATAGAGATTAATAGAAATGGGTTAGTTTAAGGTGTGAGAGTTGGCCAAGAAGAGGCTAGATATAATGGGCCAGGCAGTGTTTAAATGAATACAGTTTCTGTGTAATTATTTTGGGTGTAAGCTATCCAGGACCAAAAGCAGGCCCACTCTTTCCTTATTACAGGCTCTTAGATCCTTTGATCAGGCCAGCTGCTTCAGGATGTTGGGGGTCATGATAAGAACACTGGATTCATGATTGTTGACTTGCTATCACACTTTTCTGGCTCTGAAGAGAGTTCAGTGGTCAGAAGTAAGATTGTGTGGAATACCATGACCGTGGATAAGGCATTCTGTAAATCCATGGATGGTGTATAGCAGAAGCACTATATGCAAGAAAGGGAAATCCATAACAGAAAAAAAATATCTACTCCAGTAAGAACAATCATTGTAGTTTCCACAGAGAAAGTGGACCAGTGTAGTCAAGCTGCCAACAGTTCACTGGTCATTCTGAAGAATAGTGCCAGATCTGGGGTTCAATAATGGTCTCTGCTGTTGCTAGGTATGGTACCCAGAAGCATCTGTATACAAGTCAACCTTGGAGAGTAGATGTACATGTTGTTGAACTCATGCATAGCCTCCATCTCTATCCCCATGGCCACTTTGTTTATGAACCCATTGGTCAATGACAAGGATGGCCTGGGGAAAGAGACAGACTGTCCATAGAATGTATTATCCTATCCTCCTCTTTGAAGTCTCCCTTTGATGAACATTTACCTGGGACACAAGTATCTTCACATCCTGTGTTCATTTGAAGAGATCTAGCCACTTCTTCCACAGATGTCTTCTCACCAATTATCTAATAAGGCACTTTCAGAGCACCTTCTTATCCAGTCACTCCTTTAGCACCAGTCCATGAGCTATTGAGCAATACAACATTTGCCCATTTTTACTTCCAATGAAAATGTATGACCATGTGTACTGTCTAAAGTTCTGCCCACTGCCAAGCTTTCCCTTCATCAGTGTCTTTCAGGGTTGTCACAAAAAGAGGTTGTAATGCTACAGCTGTCCACTTCTAGGCTGTGCCTATATATGTGTATATGAAAATGGTGATATTTTATAGAAGACATGCATGACTAAGATTCCTTTGAACTAAGTTATGACCCAAGGATAGAATGTTAATATGTGTTTGAGGTAATACTGTAAAGGTATACTGCTGGCCCTGTCATCTTAAAACAAATTGCTTCTGGTGGTCCTTATGGACAAGCACTGAGGAAAAAAGGCATTTTCTTGGTCAATAGCTGCATACCACATACCAAGAGATGTGTTAAATGTGTTAATCCACAAGGACACCACATTAGTTACAGCAGCAACAATTGGAGTCACTGCTTGATTGAGTTTCTAATAGTCAATTGTCATTCCACACAATACATCTGTGTTTTGGAGTGGCCAGATTGTAGGGTTAAAGGGAGATGCATCTTTCAAGTCCTTGTTGGAGGCACTAGTTTCTGAAACTCCATCAGAGGTGGGATAATGTTTTTGATTCACTCTTTCCTCTTGTGGAGGCAACTCTAAAGGTTTCCATTTAACCGTTTCCACCATAATAATCCTCACTCCACAGGTTAGGGAACCAGTGTGAGAATTCTGCAAACTTCTAAGTGTACCTGGTCTAACAATACATTCAAGAACTGGAAAAATAAGCACAAGATGAGTTTTGGGACATACTGAATCTACTATGAGTTGGTCTTCAATCCGAATTCGATTATTACCTGACTTCCATAAGCCCCAACTTTCATTGTTGGGCATGTTTCTTGGGTTTTCCAGGAATCAGTGTTTATACAGAACCAATATTCAGTAGACCATCGAAAATCTTTTTCCTTTCCCTCAGTGTACAGTTCCCTTGTAAAAGACTGTATGTCTCTCTGGGGAAAGGATTAACAATAAAACTCTTAAGTATTTTATCAAGGTCTTTCCTCAGGGAGCCCTGTCAATCCCTTCTTTCAGGGGATTCTGGGTCTTCAACATGATGCAAATCTAGAAGCTAAATGCTGAGGTTTCTTTCGCCTTTCTCTCATTTGTTAAAGACAATTTCTGCTTATACAGATCAAACAAAAATGCAGTAGACTTCTTATCTGTTTCATGCTTGGAAACACCATGATTGTTTAGTCACTGCCAAAGGTCCCTATGAGTCATTCCACCATAAAGTCACCTTGTCTGTGCAGCTCATTACAGGTTAGCACATTATTGACATTGTTTCATCTACTCTGTCCATTATGATAACTATTATCACCTTGCCGTTAGTGAGTCAGTGCTATAACCTGGCCCTGTTATTTCAGGGCCCAATTAAACCCATTGCATTTAATTCATCCCACTGAGCAGCAGCATCTCCAGCCCCAAGGTCTGGCAAAAGGAGAAGTCCAATAGCAAAGCTCTTCAGATGTACTCATTTCCCTTTCCCTCTTTTGTGTCTTGTAAGATTAGTGAAGGGAATGATATCTCAATCTTACCAATGTTGAGAATTGGGTTTTACCCAATGCAATCTATCAGTGCAATTTCTCTGAGCCTTAAAATCCTCTCATAAAAATGAAACCAAGGATATCAAATATCTCCAACTCCTTTATAGTAGGTCATCCTATATCCTATAACAAATACTTTAGCCAACTATTCAAACAATTCTTGTTGTTTATTTGTTTATTTATTTTTCATACAGCACTTTTTGTAGAGTTATGCTCGTCCTGTAACTAGCTCTGTAAACCAGGCTGGCCTGAGCCTCACAGAGATCCTCCTGCCTCTGCCTCCTGAGTGCTGGGATTAAAGGCATGCACCACCACTGCTCTGCTTCAAACAAATTTTAATACTCTTTTTAACTCTGAAATATTCCATATTGAATCTAGAATTTCTACTCCAGGCCCATATCAAAAAGCTCAGCAAGATAAATTTTGTTTCCCCCATTATTATCTCAAAACCTTCAATCTATTCTCACACATATTCCCCAGACTTCTGTTTGAATTTATTAGCAAATGCATTAATCTCTTCAGTAACGTAGCATATCGCCTTGTGGGCTATACTTTCAATCTCTGGTCTAGAAGCCTACTTAGACTTAAGTCTGATTGTAAGTCTAAAGGCAACCATTGGTAAGTCTTGAGGGCCATCAGTAGTGTTTTGCTTGGCATCGTCAAAAAAGAAAAAAGACACCAATGGTTTAATAGACAAGGAAGGATTAATTTCCTCCATCAAATGTGAAAAAGATAATATTTCAGGGGATGTGACTATATCTTCTGCTGAGGATAGAGAGACTACTTCTCCAGGTGAAGTAATCCTTGAGAATCTGATGGGTCAAATTCTATTTTTCCCAATATTTTTTTTATTTACTTAGAATCATTCAGAATGTCAACAAAATGCTGTGTCTGTGTACTTACAGAGTATTATTCAGTCAACAAACAATAATTATTTTCATATAAATTGCATCAGAGACAATGAAGATAAAATTGAAGATGAAACAAAATCAAGCTAAACACTATCGTTCTCACATATAAGTAATTTGTTCTGTGAACCAACAAGAACCTGCTTTAAATTTCCATGCAGTTTACAACCCCAGACTCTATGTACTAGACATGGTCAGTGGTTGGTACTGAAAATATCACCAGGACAGGGCTATCTAAAGACACATTCAGTAGTGTGTTAACTATACAAAAAAAAAAAGACAATGTACAATTTACAAACAAGTTTTACATAGCCTTATATTTCATTTTTTCTTTAAACCTGTGTATAGGTTCAAACTTAGCTTCAATAGGGTCCTCCCACACATCCCATCCCAAGTTACAGGATTCCATTCTTTTCCAATTATGCCCTGGCTTTAACTGATAACACCTTCTGAGGCTGGGACTTGGATTTTTTCAGCCAACCTTATAATGAAGGCTTCAGTTTGATTTCCTGCAACGTGAACTCTGTGGTGGCTAGAGAGAACATTCTCTTCTACCACTAACTTAGAAACCTTTAAAAGATTGTGTATGTGCACCCAAACCAGGTCTATTTTTATCACTGAGTAGATTGTGGTCATTCACAATTTTATCCAGAGATGCTAAGAGCAATTAACAAGCATCATCATTTTCCTTTTTCACAAATTGTCAAAAGTTTTATATACAGAATCATCAAATCTGTTGCATTTTCAAATAGTGGGTCAAGATAATTCAATGCATTTGTTTCCTTAAGTTTTTAAAATAGTTCATGTAGTCTGTTTTCATTATTCTCTGAACATCTAGTAGTTTCAGTAACTGGAGAGGCTTCAGAAACTGTGGGCTTGGCAAATTAGCCTATTTCAGCTATGTAAAGCATTCATCTTCATATTTCTGTTACTCTAGAACTACTGTATTAGTGTTCTCTAGAGGTAATAGGGCTGATATAACAAAAATGTGTATATATGCACACAAACATATACTTATGCATATATATGTATACAGAATATACTAGAATGGCTTACAAATTGTGATCCAGCTACAATGGCTATCTACCAAGAGAAGGTCCAAGAAGCCAGTGGTTCTTCAATCCATGAGACTGGATATCTTAGCTGGTATTCAGAGTCTTCAGTATACACTGGAATCCAGAAGTAGTCTCCAGAGAGAGTGAATGAATGAACTTGCTAGCAGTGACAAGAGAAACCAGGTAAAGAGAGCAAGCCTCTTTCTTCCACATACTTTCTGTAGGCCTTTCCTTATCATTAGATTAGTGAATACCTTAATTACCATCATAGAACCTACATCCAGTAACTAATGGAAGCAGATACAGTGATCTATAACCAAGCACTGGACTGAGCTCCTGAAGCTTAGGTGAAGAGAGGAAGGAGGGATCATATGAGCAAGCAGGGTGATGATCAAGGTTGGAAAAACCATAGAGACAGCTGACCTGAACAAGTAGAATCTCATGGACTCTGGACAGACAGCTGGGGATCCTGCTTGGGACCTGAGGCCTCTAAATGTGGGTGACAGTTATGTGACTTGATCTGCTGTGGGTGCCTCAGGCAGTGGAACCAGTACTTATCCTGGGTGCATGACCCTGCTTTTTAGAGCCCATTCCCTATGGTGGGACATCTTGGTCAAATTTGGTCCTGCCTCAACTTGGTATAGCAGACTTCATTTATTGACTCCCTAAAAGAGGCCTTACCTCCTCTGAAGAGTGGATGGGAGGGGGTTGGGGTAGGGACACAGGGAGGAATGGAAAACTAGGACTAGTATGTAAAATTTAAAATAAATAAATAAAAAGTGTTTCTCTTTCTACCTCAAAACAACTGGATTGAAAATGGGTCTTCCCATTTCTTATGATTAATTAAGAAAAGATCCCTCACAGATGGACCCATTAAAAGGCATTACAATATACTCATATAGATGTTTGTATGTGTTTGTATCTAGTTCTATAACATTTCACTGCATATATAGACTTGTGTCAAACACTGCAGTCAAAATAAAGGGTAGTTTCATCTCAACCAGTTTTATATCTACACACAATTCCTTCTTTCTTTCCATAAGACCCAAACATGTGATTACTAGGAATTTTTGTCTATTTCTCTAGTCTTTTTTTTTTGTAGTCGTTAAAATTCTTTCAGTTTCTTTATTAGATGTAGACTCATTTCTGATCTCTAAGGACATCTGAGCAAAGACTGCAACCTGTGCTTAATGCATGAGTTGAAATTCTTTTTTTTTT
>JAQHUG010000328.1:528691-563016 GCA_028555095.1 Dicrostonyx torquatus | reverse complement strand
TTCCCTTCCACTGGACCTTGGTAGCACAATCCCTTGCTCTGGTGTGAATGTGGGTCTCTGGCTCTATCTCCATCCGTCATGCGAAATTTTTATGGTGACAATTGAGATATTCAACAAAGTAACTCTACATTAACGGGAATCATTTTAAGATTTGCAAGAGACTTGTCTCTAGAGGGGATCCCAGGTATTCATAGGGAAGTCCCAGCCAGGTACTCGGGCAGCAGAGGAGTGAGTGCCTGAACTGAACTTGTCCCATAGAAACTGATTCTTTATAAAAGTTATTTCTCCTTGCTGAACTTTTGTCCTAAGTGCATAAATATTAGGGGAGCTTTACAGTTATTACAAATTCATTTGTAATGTAAAAGGTTTATATGACAATGATATCAAAGGAATAGGGAGGTGTACATGATGGGATTTTGATATAACTTAAATAATTGTTCTTCTGCCATACGAATACCTAGTGAGAAGAAACCTTGACATTTCTATAAATACAACACAGTCTGTGTTGATACTGGGCTTTGGAAGGGGTCTTGACAGGTATGTGTGTACTTGAGAAAATCTACACTTGCTTGAATTTGCTTCAAGCCTTCTGGTACTAGGAGAAGAATTCAAGACAAAGTAAAATATTTAATGTTATTCTAGAGTATCTACCTACCTACCCAATAAAGCATACCATAAAACCAAATTATCACACACAGCAAATATAGCAAGAATAGGCCTTATTCTAGGCCAGCAGGCATGTTTTTCCATTTAGCCCACATTCTTTGCTGAGCTGCTATGGTTTATTCAGTGATTGAAATGCTATAATTTCCTTCTCAGTACAGTGAGATTCAGTTTAAATAGAATTTAAGTGAGAGGGAGGAAAGTCATGCCCACTCTGTAGAAAACTGAATACAGAGGTAGAGAGAACAGCTTCAGACTTCATCTGTTGTAAAAGGGGTTATACTGTCTCCCTCAAAAGGAACTGGATACAAGTGACTATGGCAACAGGAACTTAAAATCATTGATAGTGGAGCTAAGTTTCTTTCCACTGTAATGTTTTATCTCCCAGAATATATCACTATGCAGTGATAAGTGATAAGAAATTTATTTATTTTGTTTTATTCTGTCTTCTCCGACCTCTCAGTCCTCCAATGTTTCCTTCACAATTAACAAGTAGCTTGCTGCTTACATCCTGGCTATGCCAGAACCATGATCTCTATGATCACTAATGTTATTTAGCACACTTGTTTAAGAGATGTTTCAGCTTCTAACAGAACCTTTTATCAATCATACTTGTCAGTTTGTATTGTTAAAAGGGATCTGAGAAATATTTTTCAGTAAAAGAAATTTTGGACATCTAACTGTCCAACATTCAACACTGATAAATAGAAATAATAATAATAATAATAATAATAATAATAATAAATATGGGCTTGTCTTCAGATTAATAGGACAATTACCAAGTGAGCAAATTATTACAATGTAATATAATACTTACTTGTAAAGAGGGCACATAACTCACACCAAAACTGAAAAATTAATAGTGAATAGAGTATAAATAGAAAACCCTTATGACTTAGACTTCTTTCATTGCTTCTTAATTTTGTCCATTTGTTTATTTGAGACAATTCTTATGTGCAGCCCAGGCTGGATTTGAAGGTGCAGATGTTCCCAGACCTTAATTAGCCTACCTCCAGAGTACTGACATGGTAGTATATGACCACTCACTGCTCCATCTGTAAGTTTCTTGGAGAAGAAGGTATCAGAAGTGTGTTTGTGAGGATGAAGAAGAAATATTTTAGTAGCATGTATATGAAGATAGCCTAGAAGAATATCCAGAGATAACAAAGTTTATTTGGGAGAACTTGTAACATTGTACATTGAGTACTGCTTGCTAGTCAAGTGTGACTTAAAGTGCGTCAGGGGAGACAGTTTGATGTAAGATAATACAGGCATTTAGATGCTATAGTTAGATGCCCAAAATTAATAAGGTTAGAAATAGGGGACCATGGGTAAAGCATGCCTCTCCATTCCTAAAATTAAAATGGTGTAATCCTCACTGCTAAGTTGATTAAGAGAAATAACTTTTAGAAGATAAGTAATAAAAAATAAAAGCTAAAAAAATTTCATGAGTGAAGTCCTAATAGGACAAGAACAGTGGCTTCATAAGACTACACACACACATACACATACACACACAGACACACACATACATGGAGAAAAGACTGCTTAAGCACTCAGTGAGAAAATCAGTGATCAAGAAGAAATTCCTCACCAGAGTATAACAGACTGCCATCATGACCTTCAACGTCAAGATTAAGTAACTATGAGGGAAAGAAATTTTATTGTTTAAGTTTAGGTATTTTTGTTATAGTATCACCTACAAAATGGAAAAATAGTACCAAGGTAAGGAGAGCATGAGCAGCCATGTACCACGTTGCTGTGGTATATTTCTTTACACTTGCGAATGTATTTTGTTGTGGTTGCTTTAATAAAGAAGCTAACTAGCCAATAGCTAAACAGAATAAGGTTAGGAGAATCAGACTAGGAGATTTCTGGGAGGAAGAAGGGTAGAGTTTGGAGTTGCCAACCAAATGGTGAAGGAACAAGAGATGAATGTGTCATATGCTACTGCCATGTGGCAGAGTGTACATAAAGAATATGGGTTAACTTAAAATGTAAAAGCTAATAAGAAATAAGCCTCAGCTATTGGCCAATCATTTACAAATAATATTAAGTATTTGAGTGATTATGTGCTAAACGGCTGCTGGGACACAAAAGCTCTGCTAAACACCACACAAAGAGACAGCTATTAGGTAGAACAGACAGCGAGTTGTTACAGTGTCAGATGGACAGTAGGAAGATCACTCTGAGACTGTGTTCTCAGTATCCAAATAGCAGGAGAGGACAGACACAACACATTGCATTGGGTAGAACACACTGCATATTTTACATAATTGAAAAGTAGAGTGACACACCTCTGTCTTACACTGTGGTTTATTACAAGGAGAGTTTTGCGGGAAATGTTCATTTTGTTTATAATTTAGATCTTCTTAAGCAGCTATGTGAAAGCTGCAGTGTGCTATAAAATGCTGAAAGGAAACGGAACGAAATGGCGAGGACATTCCAATTAATTCTTCCCTGTGGCTAACTTCCCTTTCACAGGCTGCTGAGTTTATGCCCATCAGACTCACACTGGGAGGAACCAATGTGTGTTCAAGTTGCAGATAACAAGAGTGCTGGATCTCACTCTTGGTGTTTTAAATATGAAGGGAATCTTAGAAGTCTTAATATGTTCTTCCATCACAGAAGATGCTCTCCTGTTAAGTGTGGGAACCTTCTGGAAAAGGCTGGCATAGTTGATGTTCCCAGTCAGGATGAATTAACCATGAAAGAAACACGATAAAACAGAAATTTCAGTTTGAACAGGTTGAGTGTGAGGTGCCTGTGGGCTCCATTTAATGAACTTTTCCAATTAGAGGTTTAGATCTAGATACTGGTTTGGAAAACTGCTATGAAATTACTAGTCTACTTTTTTACCATTAGAAAAAAAGATGAAAGTTCTTATTAAATAGTTTTGTACCATAAGGAGAAAGAAAGTTACCAATTTAAACCTGAATATTAAGAATCTAGAAAGGAACATTTTTTTTTTCTGTTGCCATTCTTGGTACTAAGGCCTTGATCTGGCACAACTCTGTGCTTGGAAATCTCCTAACTAATTTCAAATGCCTTACTTAAATCCTTAAAACAATCCCTGGAGGCAGGCGTTCGTTCTTCAGAAGAAGTCAATTGGGTTTGTCATGGGTAGCCTGTATTATGCTGAGGTATGTTCTAGTCACACTCTCTCAAAGTCTTTTCAAAGGTGTTTTCTCTATCTATTGAGATGATCATGTGAGTTTTGTTTTTAGGTCCACTTATTTGAGTTCCCATATTTATTGACTTACCCATGCTGTATCACCTCTGTCCAGTTGACCTCTGAGCATGACAGTTTACTAGAGAGATTTTTGCTGTCTTCTCTTAAATAAGAGGCAATATCACCTAGAGAGTTTACCAATAAATGTGTTTTGTTACAATACTACTAAAACTGTGATTTTTAACAGTTTGAAACTTCATTTTTTGTTTCAGTTTGAGGGCCAGCTTGTCACCTTCATTGATATACTCCATCAATTAGTCAGTTATGAAAACAATACAGAAAATACAATTCTGTATATACTGTGTATTTATCAATTCAACACTTAAATTTGTGCATTGAACTCCAAAAGTCATAATGCATTTCATTTATAGAAAATATTGCAAAGGTATTAAGTTCTTTAATTATATCAGTGAGAATTTGAGATAGATACAAAGGAAATTAAGCACTCTATATTAACTTACAGAAGAATAAGACAATATTCAATAAAATGTCTTTATAGGTAAAGGACACTAAAGGGAAACAAAGGGAAAACAATATGAAAACTCACAAGTATAAAATATAAAGCAAGGATATTTTGAATGATGTGTTTTAATGAAATAAGATGAAGTATACTTAACTCTACACACACAGTATATTTACCTGTAAAGCAACACTGAAACACGTCTTTAGAAGCAAAAGTTCCATATATAAAACCCTCAAACAATTTACAAAGGATTCAATAAATAAGCCTATTCTAAAATAGACGTTTTTATTTTACATGGTTAAAACCTACAAAAAATAGATGCAAGAACAAAATTTGATGTTTCGCACCATTGCAAATTGAAACAGAAATTAATATAAACATTTCTTTATCAGCATGCAGGGATAATAGAACCACAGAATATTATTACTGGAATAAGTTTTAGATATTCATTTCATTGCATAGATGAGGGAATGGCACACATCAGTTAGATTTATTTTCTGAATGGACAGCATATTGAAAGGAGGGCTTGCCTCCTGTGGCATGTGGTATTTTACTAGGAAGGACAGGGTATTACTGTGGAGAGTGAAGACTCATTCGAAGTTGACTCAGAATGCTTTACGGGAGATAAGAAGGGCATGTTTAAATTACTTATAAGAGAAAGTGTCCTAAAAGCAAGAGCAATTTAGCAATGGAATAGCTACCCAAAGAGGTCATTGAGGAAGCATCAATAAGACATTCCGAAGGAGATTAAACATAATTCTAAAGGGAATAATATAGGTGTCTGGCAATAACATGTACTGGGTACAGAGGTCTGAATACAATGACCTGTCATTTTCCCCACAGCCCTTGTGTCTATGATTCACGTAAAATAATCATGAGAGCAAATAGAGATAAGGTGAGCATCAAAGAGGGGACACGATGAAGCAAAATAAAACAGGACTACAGAAGTGGCATGGTAGCATGGAAGAAAACAATTCCCTTTTGGACTAAGAACCTATCAAATGGGTCTGGTAGCATTCTGCTACTCTCTCTACAGAAACCGTGGAAAGTTACTCTGTCAACAGTCCCAATATTTTAAAGGAAATGTCCTTATGTATAACAGAATCTCCGTATGATCTTAAATCAATAAAGGCATACCAGGGACACAGGAAATAAAGTGTAAGGAAAGGACTCTTATAAAATTTATATCTAGTCACATTCAGGGCCCAATGCCTTAAGCTAATTATACTTTGTGTTGCAACAATAATAAAGTTGCAATTGAGAATTACAAATGTAAAAGAGGGGTATGCACTTGTAAATACCGAAATGCCATAGGCTGGGTGGTAAAAATAATATCTTACAATAAAATTGAAGCAGATTTCTCATAATGTTGGTGCCTGAGAAGACCAAGATCAAGCCGCTGGTATTCCTAGGACAGAAAAGGCAGATGGATCCTCTGGGTATCTTTTATGGGAACTTCACTCCCCCTAATAGCTCTCTCCAAAACCTAAGTGCATCAACACAAAATATCTGTCTCATTTGCTATTGTAGTAGAAACATTCTTTAAAAATTAGTAAATATTGTGTTAGATATAGAGCTAGATTGCTATATCTTTTCATTGGACTAAACCCAAACTATATAGTCATTGATGATTTTCATCTATTATGATCAAGTAAGTGTGAATCTGGCCAGCAAGGTGGTGCTGTTTTACCCAAATTCTATTTCAATTATTTCTTCTACTTGGGTATAATATATATATATATTTATATATATATTACAATATTTATGTATATATATCCTAACAATATTATGGAAATATCATTTGAGTTGATATGTAATGGAAAGTCAAAATATCCAACTGTATGTAAAACATAATGAAGGGAAATTCTGACTCCAAACTATTAACAAATATTAAAATAATACAGAAGAAATATGCAGATCAAAGCTGGTAAAATGCAGGCCTAATCTTTAAGAAAAGAGAGTAATATAATTTCAAATAGATTAGAGAATTTGGAAAACAGAGTAGGTGGATACTAGTTCAGCTTCTCCTCTATATCCGAGGATTACCTCCAAAAGCAGCTGCTTCATCAGAATTGTGTTTCTTGTGGCTGGGAGATGATAGGTTGGTAAGTGCCAACTTGAGGAACTAAGAGTGATTCTCAGAGCCACATTGGAAAGTATGCATTGCTGACTCACACTTGCAATTCCAGCACAAGTGAGGAACTCACTGGAGAGTACCTGGGGCTGCCTGGGCAGTCAAACTTGATTAGTGATTTCCAGGTTAGTTCGAAATCCTGTCTCAAAACACCAGTGGACTCCCTCTGAAAATGACACCAGACACTATCAACACATTTCAAGCACACATGCCAGTGTGAGCGCCAGCATCCGTTCCCACATTCCATTCCCTTTCTCACAATTTTTTTTATTACCATATGTATTACCCATGGGGGAAAATATCTAGAATATTATACTAATTCTTTTGAATGGAAAATAGAAAGATTCTGGGTATATTAATTTCAAATATTTTTAAACTATAAGATTCTTCAGTAATTCACATTTTTTATATTTTATTCAACATATTTTGGGAATTTCTTGTGTATTCTTGATGCTGATAAAAAATAAATAATAAAAAGGATCCAATAATTATACCATGTATGTACCAATTTATCACTTTTATTCCATTCTATAGAACATTTCCCATTATGGGAACTATAGATTTTGTCCTTGGCTCTGGTTAAGGCTAAGCTTATAAGTACTATATTTTCCCATTTTAATTAAAAGGAACATTTGTACTAGTTGTGTGGGCTGAGGAATCAAAGAGGAAAGAATAGAATAAGTTCACAGAAACTGTTCTTACAACATAATACTTTAAGACAATTTTTTAACCATTTCTGTTAAATTCTAGTATAGCTTAAAAGACCAGAAGATAAGACTACAAAGTAGACAGAATTAGACAAAATAACACTACTTTCACTTTGTATGTAGTGCTCTAAGAGAATAAATGGTTCAGTGATGCTTGCTGTGATCACAGAAAATATGCATATATTCCAGATGTTTTAAGCTTTAGCTTAAAAATCAATATTAACATTTAGTTAGGCATCAAGAGACAATTTTTAAATGATGGATATCAGCATTTTGAAGCGAGCCAAACAGTGAATGATAAATGTAGTAATGCCTGAGTTTATTCTTCACTGCAGGCTCATGCATATGCACAGGGCTCAGCATGTTCCTTAGGATGGATGAGTGGCTATCATGATCACTAGCCATCTGCTCTGTCTTCTGGAAACATCTGAACACCATGGATACCAGAAATGTAAACTTTCCATTTACCAAATATCACAATCTACAGAAATAAGATGAGAAAACTAAGGGAGACACAGAAGAGTATACACCAACAAGGAAGATTAAGTAAATTTTCAACTAATAGATGCTAAAATGACTTTAATTTTGCTGTTGTCATTTTTTGTTTTTGAGACAGGGTCTCTCCATTATCTATCTCTGTCTATTGTGGAATTAACTATGTAGACTATGATGGCCTCAAACTCATAGAGTTCTGCCTGCCTCTGACTCCAAAGTCCCTGGGATTGAAGGTGTTGCTATAGCTATGGCTAGCATGGGTTTCAGGGTTTGTGAGGGACTGAATTTAGTGTCTCAAATGCTTATGCTGAAACCACAACCATCTTCAAAATGTGACTTTACTTGAAGTTAGATTCTCTAAAAATAATGAAGTTAAAAATTAATTGGGGAAACTACCAATCAAACATGACTAATCCTCCTATAAAAAAGAAATTAAGATACAGATAAACATAAAGGATAATTAAACTATATCATGATATTTTAGTTGTATTTTAATAAATAAAGCTTGCTGAAGATCAGAAAAGCAAAGCAGCCAACCATCAGGGTGTTCTTACCTCTACCAAGGCTCAGACCAAAAAAATGGAGATCTTGTCCTTAGAGTGAGTGCAGACTATAATGCTCTCTAACAAACCTGTTACTATAGACTGCAACCTTGAACTCCTGTCACCTCCCACCTTATATTCCTCCCCAGTGCTGGAATTAAAGGTGTGCACCACCAGTGTCAGGTATCTATGCCTAAATAGTGTGGCTGATGGGATTAAAGGTGTGTTCCACCACTGCCTGGCTGGTATGGCTGACCAGTGTGGCCAACTTTGTATTCTGATCTTCAGGCAAACTTTATTTATTAAAACACAAATAAAACACCACACTACAACAAAATGACTTCAGGAGAGGCCAACCCAACTAAGGAATTTTTATGTGATGCCTATCATGCCAAATGTAAAGATGTAATTGTCTGTTGTTTAACCCTGCCTGAAGTGAGCACATTCTAGATAGTTTTGACTTGTAGAAGAATATCAAATTATAATCAAGCATAATGATTTCAAATTAAAGTAAATTTTCATAGTATTCTTGACATTCTGGAAGTTTCAATGGTGATCCAATAAAGATACCACTCAAAAGAAAATAGTGAAAGAAACTTTAGACATATTCCCAGAAGGCAATATATTGCAAGATATTTAGAACTATCTGTTGCCTTATGTGGCATTGTGATGCGGGATTCATAGCATACAGAGGGGAATCCCACATCAGAGTTGGGGGCACACAGGTCTTTTTATGCCCAATGGTCACTAGGACAAATAGGAATATTAAAAAGACAGGGGCCGGCCAGGAGGTGCTGGCGCACGCCTTTAATCCCAGCACTCGGAAGGCAGAGGCACGCGGATCTCTGTGAGTTTGAGACCAACCTGGTCCACAAGATCTAGTTCCAGGACAGACTCCAAAGCTACAGAGAAACCCTGTCTCTGAAAAACAAACAAACAAACAAATCAATCAATCAATAAATAAATAAAGACAGGTGGCTTTGGAGGAAATAAAATGTTTGTTTTCCTGCCAAGAAGGCAGGGAGTAGAAATTGTTAACGACCTGGTGACCTTTCCGCTCCCTGTGGCAGCAGACCTCACCCACCTTTTTGCTAAATGTGTTGGCGGACCTCACCAGCTCATGTTCTAGAGGTAGACCTCAACCGAAATGCTTAGCTCAGACTCTTGCTTTCCTAGACCGTTATCTTTAGACCGGTAAATAGAACCCTTCCTTAGTATGGGGGGTATCTGTAAACATTACAGGTTGGATGGAACGGTATCCTGGCACTTGGGAGCTAGAGAATACCGCAGTCACACTGCACAACAATCCCACACTAGAAATTTCTTGAGAGAAGAAAAACCAAGAGAGTGGCTGCCTTTACTCAGGCAAGATACAGCAGGGAACTGAGCCGAAGGCAGAGTTCATACAGAGTTTCTTGGAGTTTGAGGGTGGAACTTTTCAGGGTGATACTTTTCAGGGTTGGGATTAGGGGGATTTCAAGTCCCGACTTGGGTCCAGCTGTGAGGGCAAGGGGCTTACAATACCACATGTATTTTATGATTTTTGCCATCTTACATCTAATAAATGCAAATCAATCGCTTTAATTAAGCTAAACCCTCAACTAGATTGATAGAACTCAAACCTATAAACTTTTAGTTAACAGCTAAACACCCTAAACTATCTCAGTCAAAGACAATATTAGATTCCAGGCCTTTTAACTAGAGAATCCACCCTCATGGTCACATTTTGTGAAGAAATTTCTGTGTAGTCACAACTTAAACTTTATTGTGCACCTGGAATTGGAATGATTATTGCCTGGAAACTTTTCTCAAATTGTGTTTTAAATATACTGACAATGACCCTCCCTGTAACAGCCTCTCCAAATTTGATCCTGGCTGACAAAGTAAATATCTGAACCAATTTTTCTATCCCACCTATCTACAATTTGCTTCCTTGCCTGGACACCTGAAGGGTCCCCTCCAAAGTGGCTTCTCTTAAAATACACTTAACGAGCAGTACTTTTCTGTGGCATTCTGTGTATCAAGTGTGCTGGGCTTGAACAGCTGATGCAAACCACACTGTTCTTTTATGAGTCCAGCTGAAGATTAAGCACAAAGGAGAAAATAAAAGTGCATCGTAAAATCCAAGGGCCTATGAGGGAACATTTAGTAACTAGTTAATTCAGATAAAAAATATATGCCTAAGACGTATGTCTTGATTTTTAAAAATATTTGCCTGTTCCTTAGGTTTTTGACTTCTATTTCTTTTTACTATTCTCATGTTCCAGATTCTTTCTAAAGTTTTGTTCATAGTCTACAAATATTTGTAGCATGTAAAACTATTGAACATGAATATATGTGAAGTATCAAAAATGTTTGGTAGCTGCTTACAATATAATTATGGCTTCTATTTTTCTAATTCATTGCTAAAATTCATTAATGGTGATAACTTTAAAAAGGCCATGATAAGAATATGTACACCAGAAACGTCAGTGACATCTAAAAGTCAGGTATTTTTAGCACTATAGTGTTAGCCATCTATTATTTATTAGGACATGCCTGGAGATTTTTAAAATAAAATTTGTTAATAAAAAGTAATCATCGATTTATTGTTATAAAGTACAAAATCGGTAAGCATGAATATAATAAGTATATAATCAATCATTAAAAAAACTCCAAAGATACAGGAAGACATTAATTAAGGCATGTCATGAATCTTGTGTGAAGTCTAAATGTTACAAAATAGGCCAAATAACCTCAATTTAATGCACTTCTAAAAAAAATGAGTGTTTGGTGTTGCTGATAAACATTTATTTTTCTCATTTAAACAAAGAAATACAAATAGCAAGAATAGATTCTGGATATGATGACAGTGGAGACTATTGACAAACTGAGATATCTGAGGGCCTGAACTTAAGAAAGGAATTGATAATATAAGGAATGATTATATACTTGAGTGGTATACACAGGAGAAACAAGGCAATAGATTTTTAAAACTGTTATATAAAATTGGTGTTTTTTTAATACCTGGGAGTAATAATACATTATTAAACATTATGAGAAGATGAAAATTTAAGGGAAAAGAAGTTAGATCCTGGTCTCATTCTGCTGGACCTATTTTGCTGAAAAAGAGGTCTCACAAGCTGAAATTACAAATCAATTTGTCTTGTATACGTTTGGCCTTAACATAATATCCAGTCTGCTGATCCACATTGGCCTCATTTGATGACCTTTTCATGAAAGACTCAACATGGTCCCATATTTTGGTTTTGTGTTTTGAGTACAGAAGAGGAGAAAGAATTGGTCCTCATCCATAAGAAAAAACAGGGAGCCTTTATTTTGAGAAATTCTTGGAATAGTGACTTGACCTTCTTGCTGTCATCAAGCAAATGTATAAGATAATATTTTGCGTCTTAATTTTATTGTGAAACATACACACTCTTCCAAGATGTCCTTATACAACAAAGACATATATTTTATTTGCTACATGGCTTCTTTAATGGCAAAAGGAGATTCATCCTTGCCATTCTTTCTCTTGGGAAAAAAGGAAAGAGCTTCTGCACACAGCACCCACCACAGCCATCACTTTTAATGGGCAATTTCTGCTCTTTATATCTGTGACATGGTTGAGAAATTGAACAACTCTGCCATTATCATGATACAAAAATGAAATGAGTTTGTCATGTCTGACCCTCTCTGTACTTAAGAATAAGGTATCTACTGGATCTGGTTTCTCAGATATATATAACATATATAATGCACACATGGCATATATGTATATATGAGTATTATATTTATAATAATATATGTATATCTGCATGTTATATGCGTTTTATATACAATTTTTATAATAAATTGAAAATAGATTCAACATACTATGAAGCATTAGCTGTATATATGAAAAAGCTTTTTAAAACAATAAAATTTTTTCTTACTATAAAGGGTAAAAAGTTAAGATTTATCTACATGAAATTTAATGTTGAAATATTCATAATATTAGTCTTTAAAATTCTGGACATGACATTTTCATTATACCCATGAACTCTCAAAAGCCTTGGATGCCTACAAAAGACCTGAAGAAGATCAACCCAGATAAATTTCTTTCCTTATTAGTGAAGGAGTTCAAGGAGCCACATCTCCAGTTGAGGAATTTCTGGCAGTTGATGACTGTTGGTTCAAGAGGATTCAGTTTTCTTTAGTGGTGTGACTTGTGGTATATTACCCTGGTACAGTAATTAGTCGTATACTCATGCTCATAGGATACAACTAATTGAAATCAGTTGGTTAAAAAAAAATAGTAGATATGAGGACATAAAGTTGGAAACATAAGTTCAGAAGTGAAATGGAAGGAGGGATTGAAGAAAGGGTATGCTCAAAATACATCACCAACATGTATGGCATTCCTCTGAGAACAAATATATTAAAATAATCAGAAAAAGACATAATGACACAACTGGCTAATGTCTATACAATATAAATCAGACTGTGAAGTGAAAAATCTAGGTACAGAATAATATATTCATATGTGTGTGTGTGTGCGTGTGTGGTTTTACATTAAAGTGTTTGTGAAATATATTTGGATCTCCTTACCATATTTACCTGGATATTTGCAAAAACATGACTGATATTACCTTTAGGACTCAGTTTCTTTGAGCTTCAGCATCTAAATGTGACAAATGTAGACCAATAGTAAAAGTAAAAAAATAGTAAAATGGGTTCAAAATTGATTCTATAATTTTAGACTCTGTTTCTATAAAGGCATTCCAGTTGTGAGTGCGTGTGTGTGTGTGCGTGCGTGCGTGCGTGCATGCATGCATGCGTGCGTGCGTGCGTGTGTGTGTGCGTGATGAGAGGCAGGGTATAAAGAATAGGTAACAGGGTAGCTGTCATCCTTCAATTGATAGATCTCTGATCACCATTTTATTCCTTCATTCCCATATGTGAGCATTCGACTCATTTGTGTAAGTCCTGTGGTGAACCAAAGGACTTAGATATTTAAACATGAAATACAGAAATGGTCTGCAAATAATGGCCTCAGAATAGAGAGATAATAATAAGTAATAGGGCAGGTGAGATGTTGCATCATGAAAAGCACTTGCAGTCTGGCCTGGTGACTTGAGATCTGCCTCAGGACCCACATGGTGGAAGGATAGGGTGGACCACTAAAAGATGTTTTCTATCATCCACATGGACACAAGGCACACATAACACACATACACACACACACACACACACTAAACAAACAAACAAATAGATAAATAAATGGAATTAAAATTAAAAAGAAAATAATCAGCAGTCTATGAGAAGTGTAAAATGGTTTGGAAATAGGAGTAGGGAAGATTTGTTCCTACTTGGAGTCCGATGGTGAGAGGCTTCTTTGTGATGGAAGAGGTCTATAATCCTAGCCGTTGGGAGTCTGGACAGAGCCACTTGTTGGTCAAGAGTCCAGAATTTAAGACTAGTTCAAGAAGAGTGAGATTTCTTCGAAAAGCCACAACAAAAAGGATCATTGATCCAGATTTAAATATGGAAATAAAGTAATTATAGAAGTAACAGTAATTGTACATGTAAAAGATAACCAAAAAAACCAAAGCAATTGGGACTATCTGCACATCTGACTTTCTCTCTGAACACGGACTGATGTGTCATATATATATAACTTAATATTTATAATGGTTCTCAGGAAATTCATGCTTTGTAATAGGAAATTAAGAGAAAATGTATTTTCCCCATTTTGGATTTACTTTTACAATACTAATTTACAGTTTTATTGATTACTATAGAAAATCTAAGTATTAATATTACCTTAAGACGACCTCTAGGCCTCTGAATAGGTGTACTTTTGCCTTATTGATAAGACTCTCAATAATAAAACTATTCAGATGTGCAATGCATCAAACGTGTTTGCTTCTTGCCTATTTTATTGCATTGATAGGCAAAACCAACACAGGCAATAAAACAAGCCTGCCTGTATACTTTTTGCTTTATCTTTGGAATTGTAGCCCTTGTCTTATAGCAACGATGCAGTCACAGATGAAAGAAAGAGAAACTGTCACATTGGTGTGCGGTGCTTACTTGCTACAAATACAAACCAATTTTAGTCAAATAAAACTGACCTAACTCTGTGCCTGGATCCTAGACTTAATAGCTACTCCAATTTTCTCTGACATTTAAAAATTACAGAAAGGGGAAATTCTTAAATGTCACAATCCTCATAATTTTTTCAAGTTTTGCCATTGAATTCGTAACTCCTCCTCTGATTCTTCCCCTGGAAGTGGCTTGTGAGCATGCAAGGTATCCATGAATGTGGCATTCAGTGGAGTAGCCACAAGAGATGCCACTGACATGGTGCTGGGGTGTGAGGCCAGCACAGTCTTTATATCTCTGCCGTGTTCCCAGACCATGGACTCTAAAAGGCTCCACAGAGTCCTTTAACAGAATGGCTGTACATGCACAGAGTTAATTACATGAGGAAAGACTAAGCAATTGGCACAAAAATTCTGTCTCCCACACTCATTTTTCCCCTTCAATTCACCACTGTAAGTCAGCTTTTAGCACCTCCATGTGGCACATTCACCTTTGCTTGAACATGATCCAAACAAGAGCTGAAATCACAGTGATTCTAGTGAGATGAAAAGAGTGGAGAACTAAATAACAAAAAAGAAAGATGAAGGAGAAAAAAAAGGAAAGAAGAATAGCAGAAAGAGGAAGAAAGGAAAAAGAGATGTAAGGCTGACTGAGTTCCTATCACAGGGCCACATTCTGGGATAGGATAAAATGGGGTACACCACTGGGATGTTTTCCTTTTTCGTGTTTTAATTACAAATGACCAGTGTTAAGGGCTCAAGGAGATGAACGTCTTAGTTGCCAGATGGCAGCAGCTACTCAGTGACAGCACTGGATTCGTACCCACGCTCTGTCTCTCTCTGACAAATTTTATCATTCTGTGTATGTGGACCCTCAAAACTGCAGTGGAAGCTCTATCAGGACTGTACTTATCTTAAGAAAAATTTGCATAGCTATTCTCTAACCCAAAAGTACTACCTCATTCCACATGAATTATTGGGTGTCCAACCGTATAACTTCTTTTAGTCAATACTTGCTGGTTTCATGTAAAAGCACTGGAATAGAGATAGATGTCCTCAGTAGATTTTCTTTAAGTTTTATAAAATCATTTCTCATAAACTTCTTTTGCAAAATGATAAAATAAAGAAAGGCTTCATTCAGTATTTTCTACCATCAAATTCCCATGCAAATTCCTGGTTGTAACCTGTATATGTGTGTCTATAGGTGAGTGCACACATGTTTGTGTGTGCGTGCAGGTGCGTACATACCTACGTAGATAATATATACTAAAATCACGTGGTTCATAAATTATCATTGTTGGATAACATCTCACTCTATCCATTTTATCAATTCTACATACTGAGGAATCCTGCTGATTCTGTTCTCAGGTTTGTTTGTTTTTTTTAAATCACTTCCCGACTAGCAACAAAAGATAGTTTTCCTTCTATTTTTCTTAATTTAGAAATACAATAATTATCATCATAGAGGGTATTGGATAATGTCCTAAAAAGAATAATATGAGACTAAAATCTGAAACCTTATTTTCCAATCAATGAAAACAACACACTATTATAGAAACATTTTCATTTTCTTTTAATTTTTAAAATATTGCCTAATCAAACAATCTAGAGAGCCCTGATTTGAGGGTGACCCTTTAATGTACTAGAGGGATTTTATATTGGCTTGTCAGAGGCAGATGAACTTGTGCTCTGTAAATTCCACTGTAATTGTGTCCATTCTCAGATTATACTTCAGTTTGGTTGTTAGCTATAAAATTACTGATAAGTAATAAAACACAGGTCAAAAGTATTAAACCCTTGTTGCAAATATCACCAAATCATAACAAGAAAACATCAGCTAAAAGCTATAATTCCTAGCATTTACCTGTAAAATATGACTTAAATAGCAGGGCTTTTCCCTCCTTCTTAGTATGGCTTAATAAGATGTTACATTGCTCTGGTAGCTTGCAATCCAAATGAAAGGAATTGTTTCTAGGATCTACTTTAGTAAATTCCACTTGAGAGTAAATTATCTGTAATTATTAAATATTCATAGAGGGTTTGGGCCCTCTCATTTCTGTCTGGCAAGGAACTGCATGCCATAGAACCACGTGTCTCTAAAGTGTAATGAAGGAAGATGAATGCTTGTAATACTCCCTGTGGCTAATTCTTCCCAATCCATCGCCTTTCTTTAAAATGAAACTGTTCTGATCTTATTTATGATATTTTAAGGCTTCTGAGAGCTCCTCCAAATGTCCTCTGACTCACATTCCTATCTGAAACAGCGAAACAGCAGCCCTCCAACACTGGCTAAACAAACAGGCAGAAGTGGAGCCACAGGCTAGGGCTTGGTCGATGGAGGACAAAGGCAAGATGCTATACTGAAGAAATTATTGTATACTTGCTTCTCATCACATTGCTGCTCCTAAAGTATTTTTTTCCACTCAATAATTCCTCCTCCTTTAATTTGACATATCAGTAAAACATGGCCCTCACTTCTCAAGATTAATTCTATGTGACAGTTCAAAGAAATGGTAGCATATGTTACTTTAAAAAGTTTTCGAGATGAAAAAAGTTTTATAAAGAACAAAAATTAGAAAGGCTGTTTTTCCAGCATTTCTCAGTCAAACAATGCTCACTGTGGCTCACTGAGAGAAATGTATAGATTGGTAAAATGGCAAGAATGTTTCTGTCATTGGATTGTTATCCATATAATTCTTTGTAATGTTAATTTTCCACAGAACCCATCTGAAAAACACTGAAATAAGTCATATGACATTACTGCTGTAATTAATTATGGGAAATGGACGAGGGTTGGTAAAGGAAAAGCTATGTTGTCTTAACTGTCTAGCATGTCAGAGAAACTCAAAATTCTTGTTAAAAAAAAACAATTGGTAGAGGTGAGCATTTTCATTGGGAAAATACTTACTGCAGGGTGATGTGACAAATGATAGCTTCATAGTAGTTGGGAATCTGAGATAGTGGCCGATTTAATGAAATGCTCTACAACCCATTCTGACTTTGAAACTCTATGATTCTAAGGATGTAGGTTATACTCATCTGTCCCGGTGAAGAAACATTAAGTCAACAGTGATATTCTGTGTTTCTCTCAGAGATCCTTAAGACAGCATCAAAATGAAATTATTTCTTGTTGTCTCCAAAAAATAAATTTAATGTGATTTTGGATGAATTGATGTGTTGTCTCAAAACTCATATGCTGAAATCCTAACCCTCCCAATCTGATAGAATTAGGAAGTAAGAAAAGATGGTTTATGAGTGTGGACCAATTATCAGAACCTTATTATTCTAATGTTCTGATAAATATATAAGAGAGGATATTCTAGTGTATCATGTGAGGAAACAAGAAGACATTTTGCTTTAAACCAAGAAGAAGAATTTCACCAAGCATGTTGGTACCCTGACCTCTACCTCTTATCTTCCAGAACTTCAAGAAATCAGTATCAAGAAATTCCTGTCTATGGAATTCAGTCATAAAAACTTCAGCTAAGAAAAGGGGCTTTTGCAATGTATTTTATTAAGAAAGCACAACACATATTTATTCATGCAAAGTAATGGTGAGAAACTGTTTCAGATGTGATGTAGACACTCGAAAATTCATGATTTCAAATGTCTGAAAAAGTTGGAACCATGTCAAATTACAAGAATGAGTAAAGTCTTCTCACATTAGGTGTAAATCAACATATAATTTTATGCCAGAACTACATACATGTATGTTAACACCCATTACTCAAAATGAGTTCATGAACTTTCAGCGTTTGCCTTTTAATATTTGTAAATTTTCAACATGAAAGCTCTATTTTTTGAACATTTGTGAGAGAAAAACAATCTCCAGGATCTCTGGCCATAGGTATCTCTCTCTCTCTTTTTTTTTTCTATGGCTACCCATTGCTCTCAAGAGGATTTAGCACATGCTCTCATCCCAGGGCTTTATGAAGAAAGCAAAGTCAATGTTATATAGACATTTTCAATAATACTGTTCTAACAGTATCCTACAAGTCCATAGCATGAGAAGAATTAGAAGCCCTTCTCCACCACACAAGTGATACTTTATTCTGTTGTTTTCTACCTTTGACCTTACCAATATGTTATTTTTCTGAATGGCATTTTGTCTTCTTGATATATGATTCTCCCACAATGGATCTCACTCTAGAATTATTCCTTAAAATACAGTATGAGAGCATTTGTTCCTCCAATCCTGGTGGAGGTTATTTGTTTTGTTGTATTACTTAATATAGTTGTGTGATATGGTTAGAAAGCATGAGAGTGTGTTCATATACCTAATTATGTAAGTTCTTTTATTACTCATGTAGGTACTAGAAAGATTTGATTACCACCAATCTCTGGTATGTGGTTTTGAAAAGAGAATTGCAAATGAGCGTCAGAAGACCTGAATGAGGCCAGTTATTTAGCATTGAGCATTTTCATCATTGGCTAACACCCACTCGTCAGGAGCCATTGCTTGTATCACATACGGGGTTATATATCTAGCTCATCTCTTCCTTCTTAGATGTTGTTGAGTTCATTTAAATCCCTCTAATCTGTCATCAAGGCACTTGGTAAATCACTAGTCATCTATATAACATGGCTTAGAGGGAGATGAATTGAAGCTCAAGAAATAATGACTGTATAAGACTGTATATGAAGATTGCGTACTTTTTGCACAAGTTACAAACACTGAAAACCAAGAGATCATCAGTAGAACTTGCTTTCTAAACTATTTCAATAATATTCAAATTTACAAAAAAAATTATGATTGGTGTTTTATATAAAATGACCAGAGATTCACATCTTTTGTACAAGGCTGCTTGTTTGCTTCTGGCTGCCCAGTACAGAAATAATCAAACAGAAACTGTATTAATTGCCACACTGCTTGGCCTATTAGCTTATGCATATTTCTAGGTCACTCTTATATCTTAAATTAACCCATTTCTATTATTTTATATTTTTACCATGAGGCTCATGGCCTACTGGCCAGGTTCCAGCTGGTGGCTTGCATCTTTCTCCTCTGGCGGCTCTGTGGCATCTCAGTGACTCCACCTTCTTTCTCCCAGCATTCAGTTTTTCCCGCCTAGCTCTATTCTGCCTTGCTATAGGCCCAAAGCAGTTTCTTTATTCATTGACCAGCAGAAGCAGCACAGAGAAAAGAACTTCCCACATCATATATCTAGATCTTCTTTTCTTGCATACATTTCAAGTGAATAGAAAATAAAAGAAATGTGTTATATGATTGCTTTATTGCTTCATATCCAATAATAATCTGGCTCTAAATAGTTCATTTGTTCAGTTTATTTTATTTAATACTCAAGAAGATTGGAGTGTGCATGGCTATATTTGTAAGTTAAATATTTTTTCTAGTCACAGATGACTAATGGATGAAGTGGCAAGTACTTTAAGAAAAACTCATGAGAGTTTTTCATTTTAAAAATGCTATTTATGAGTGACTTAGCTTTTTGGTTTGGAATATATGTAATGATCATCATGCTTGCACAAAGACATAAAAATACTTCCACATCCCTTAAGCTTACTTGGCTAATAGACAAATATCTAATATAGTCTTATAGCTCTGGACTTGTTCTTACTAGAGTGTATAGAATACAAAGAAATGTCAACAGTGATACAATCTGGCAGCCCACAAAGGAAAGGACCTAGATTGAAAGATAGAGGTTACAACAGCCATTATATATAAAAGTAAAAAAAAATCCATGTGTGTGCATGAGTTGTCCCAGTGAAGTGAACAGAGACAAATGTTTAGGATTTTTCTTGCTTTGGGAAAGTAGGCACCTGAATGCATAGAAGCTAAAATTAAAGTGGGACAGAGAAAGGTAAAAGCAGCCCCCAACATTAGGAGCTGGTGACCTGGAGCCATCAGTGAAACGTTGATACTTCCTGAAGAGTTCTAATGTCTTGACCAAGGTTTGTTTTCTCCTGTTGAACAGAGATCTTCTTACAGACCATCAGTATCAGACGAGGCCATCTGTGAACATGACATAAGACAAAAGTAAGGCCATTTTTTGATCATGTCTAAACACAGACAAAACATAGACATCTTTAGAGCTTAAAAAAACGACCAGACAACCCTCTTACCAAAACTAACATAAATGACGGATATGACTGGTGTCTTTGCTAATTGCAGCTGTATGTTTGTATGTTTGCCTTCATCCACGTGTTTTATACATGAGAATTACTCAGCAGGTTCTATCACACAGTAGATAACACCCAGACAAGACCAAATCTTCCTTGGAATTATGCCCAAATGACACAAACAATGGTCGACTTTTACATGTTTTTTAAACAGTCTGTTATGGAAACAAGTCACACTCCTGTGAGACCATGCTCCCCTTCTTTTTAAGGAAAATCAATTTCAATCCCTTCAGGCTCTAGCACTTTCCTGATAGCATTTGCTGGGGGGATGAGTCACTGAAAAATAATCCTAGATTATTTTCATTTCAAGTAAGGTATTAATGTTACCAAACACTTTGGTTCACTACTCTTAGTGGGCTCAAAATAATTGCTATGCACTTATTATCCAAGCACTCCCTTATTTTAATAACATATAGCTTGAATCACTAGTTTACTGAAAAATGAAAATCAAAAGAGTACCAGTAAATATAACACAACTCCTCAAATTATTTGCTTAAATCAATGCACAAAAGCTGATCTTTAGTCGCCACTAATTTCAAACACTCCAAGTCTAACTATAATTCCTTAAAAATAGATTTAGCCACACATAGACATCCAATTATTTTATCATACATGTGAGACAAAATAATCCACAATGTGTATCTCATTAATATTATCAGTCATTTTATTTCTTCAATTTTGTACCATTCTAGTGATATTTTTGTTTCTAGATATCTTTATGAAAATAATATTTACATAAAAGATCCAATGAGTGAGGAATCCTGTATCTTTCAATATAAAGGAGAAAATGCCTTATATATCATTGTTTCTTGACATGATATAATGTAATCAAATGTGACTGATACCATCCAACAAATCAGTGTCAATATGAAATGTCACTAAAAAACTACAAAAGCCACTATCTTTATTCAGATTGACGGAACAAATGTGTATACAGACATGTCCAGGAATGACTTTGGAAAGCAAGCATCTAATGCACCTTCAGAGAGTTTGTTTAAACCATGCTAGAGTCTAGTCTATCATGGATGGTATCTGGCTCTCAGAAATTGTTTTTTGGAAAACAATAAAACTACCACACATTTTTATGTTCTTTTAAATACAGTTGGAACCGATGTTTCACAAAACCTCTCCTCTGCAATGTGCAGTATCCGAAGGCTGTTGATACTAAGAGGATCCAAGATAATTCTAAATGGACTGTACTTTAGCTAAGCTGTATTTTTGGGGGACTATACTCTGCTTCTGAACTGTGTTAAAATACCCTTGCATTATCCTAATTAGGATTATTCACAATGCACTCTTATTGTAGCAGGCCATTTTCATTTTCAATTAGCTGAAAAGGATTAGTTGCAGTCATACTTGTATGGTCCTGAATGCTATTATTATTAAACCCAATATTTTTATTGCTGTTAAAATTATGTTCCTTAGCTAATGAAGTAAAAAGAAGGTCCTTTCCTGACAAATCATTTTCTTCTAAAGAAAGTTGTTAAGGTAACAATACATAAACTGAAGGAAATATATGTGTTGTAAAGAGGCTGTTTAATCACAAGTAATGGCAAACCTAAAATTAGTTCCAATTAAAAAAGAAATGCATAGAAACCAATCTGAATGTAGCAGATAAAGGGTGGCATTCAGGGGAGTTTATTAAGCTGTGGCTTGTAAGAGGACCCCAGGTGCAAGCCTTCCTCATTATACCTATCCTTAAGCTGTACTGAATGTATGGTAAGCACACACACACACACACACACACAGCCCCAAAAACCACAGCAACAAAACAAAACAAAAAAACAAGGGAATAAAATATTAAATCTCCAGGAAATAATTGTATATGATGACCAAACTGTAGTCCATGGTTTTTGGAGGAAAGATCTGAACAATTTGTTCTTTTACTTCTAAAATACAGCAGCATGTTAATCGCTTGATCAGCCAAATGAAACTAAATGTAATTAAGACTAGTGTGGGGTTAATTTGATCCATAATTATGTTATATAAAGTAAATGAAAATTGTTTCTTTCCTCAATTGCAATTCATTAAAATTACAGATATTAAAATAAGATACTATAAAATTACATGAAGCATGTACACATTAATAGCCATTAATAATAGCTTGATATTTCTATCTAAGCAACAGTTTATTAAAATGTCAAAGGTGATATTTGACCACTCATGTGACTGCTTTTCTTATTCTAGTTTTCTGTTCTTCTAAGAAATGTGTGTGTGTGTGTTTGACATTTGTATTCTATTTTTGAGCACTATAGTTTAGAGTAGTCTTAATAAAATTTTTGTCATATATAAATGCATATATAAATGTTGGGACCATTTGGAATCCTGGCCTCCAGCTGCTCTTCCCTGCTAGAGATCTTTATTTCTGATTTAAGTTACTGAAAGCTGTGCTTCACAAGCACGTGTTGCCATGCCTTGATCAGAGAATAAGGTTTACAGCTGTTGGCCCATCTGACTGTTGGGTATTTAAGCCTCCATGGTGCTATTGAATAAAGGGCTTCTTACCAGTGACTAGAGGTCCGTGTCTCTGTCTCTCTGTCTGTGTTGTCTTTGTGTGTTTCAACCTCCAGCCCCTTGCCCAAAGCTCTCAAACTGTATGGTAGCACATACAGCACAGACAGCTGTTTTGCGCAGCATATAAATATTATACTTACATATAAAAATAAGGTTTATATGTCAGTTATATAATAAATAGAAACATAAAATTAACATTATATTAGAATGTTTTGTCTACAGCTGATTTTTTGAAAGACCTAATGACCAGCAACTGTATTGTGTGCTATTTTCCCCACAGTTCATTTGCCTATATATTATGGATTCCAGTTTAGTGTTTTTATGGGGTTCCTGAAAGGGAAATGAGCAGGTCTCTGTTTCTTTACACCTTTTCTTGGGCTATTTTCTTTCTGTTTGTTTGTTTTGTTCAACTCCAATATGTTAGTTTTTGTTTTATTTTATTTTTTCCCTTAGAAGCCTGTTTGTCTTCTAATGAGAGACAGACACTGAACATGACAGAAGAGAAAGGAGGAGTAGCCTTCAATGCATGGGCACAGGAGACCGTTTCCTAAATGTAACACCAGTAGTGCAGATGTTGAGAACAACAAAAATAAATGTGACCTCCTAAAACTGAGAGCAGACACCGTCAATAAGACAAAAAGGCAGCCTACTGAATGGAAAAAGTTCTTCATTAACCCCACATCAGACAGAGAACTGATCTCCAAAATATATAAAGAACTCAAGAAATTAGACATCAAAATTCTACTCTGAGGAGTGGATAGGGGTTGGCATGAGAGGAAATTGGAAGAAATGGGAGGAGGGAAGGGAGTAGGAACTGGGATCAGTAAGAAAATGAAAAAAAGGTAGTTTATATTCCTTTTTAAAAAATATTTCATGTATTGTTAAATATATACAGTATATAGTGTTTAGAAGATTGTTTCTCAAGAAAACAAAGTTGCAATTATAATTATAGTTATATGTTTATTACAACATTCATAACATTTTTATTTAAGCATAAGCATTAAGCATATATTAAAATCAATTTACAGAATATGAGAGGAATTGATATATTTTCGGGGTACTATATCCTAGTTTGAACACATGTAATACACCTTAAATAATATATTTTTCATCTCTCCATGAAGATGAGGCTGTTAGTCCTTTTCTCCTACAGATGGATTAACTGAGGTTCCCAGACATTAAAGAGTATGGCTGAAGTCAGGGGATTCTAGTCACATCTACAGTGAAATAAAAACTTCCCTGGTTTAGACATGAAATCCAAACATAGGAAAACTAATTCATTTGTTCTGATATGTCATGTATTATAGTTCCCACTTTCTATTCTAATTGACAGGAGATAATCCATTTCTGTAAAAATAAAAACAGGATTTAAATTTTTTAAATCATGTGTCTATTGTTGGAACATTAAATTCAAGTTGGACAAATAACCCAATCATTCTGAGTGCACAGAATTATCCAAGTGGCCTTCTTCACAACGGAGAAGAAAGTGCTGATTGTGAGGACAATGCTTCTACTGAAAATGAACAGATGCCTTACACAAGGTTCCATGGATGACATATTAAAATGCTCATGCCTAGGGGGAACACCAGTTGTGATGTGTGCTGACTATCATGGGTTCAACTGCAACACAGAGAAGGGGGACTGGGGAAGAGGAGGAGGGACAAGAAAGGGACCAGGTTCTAGACTCAAGGAGACGCCCTCTCTCACATGCAACCATGCTCTTGGCCTTCACCTACTCTGAGCTTAGAATTAAGGTGATGATTTTAAGAAATTCGAAAGAAAAGCATTTACAACTGAATTTGGTAGAATGCTAAATTCTACCAGATTATTAACCAGAAAACCAAAATTATATAAGCCTAACTAAAATTTCTATGTCCTTCAGACATTTATTTCTGCTAGGAAACCAACACACACTTTGAGAATATAATATGATTTCTTTGTTTTATAATCTGTCACTGTATTACCACTAATTATAGTATGCACACAATCAGAAGTATTTGCCAATGATCGATTACAGTGTATTTATTGCACAGTCAACCTTAAATATTTTGCTATCAATTACCTTCCTAAGAGGAAGCCATGTTTCTTACATAAAAGTAAAACTTCAATATAATCACACTTAACAAGTTACCAGAACTCATTATGTATAGTAAGCGTGTATTCTTAACAAACTCTATGTTTAATATTTCATGCATGAAAAGAATGGGCAGGCCTACGAGTCATTAGTATTCCAGGTGAGGCACATCATGCAAATTTACTCAGCTATTTAGAAATGACTCATACACTATTTAATATAACAAAATAGTTTATGTATATTAGAGTAAACAGCGAAATCACAATACAAAAAAAAATGGGCTTGGTTCAGATGTTGAGCTGCTATGTAAACCAATTATCTATCCGGAGGGAAACAGCTCTGTCTACAGCTACTTAGGCTCTAGGGCCTATTACAAACCCTGGAGTGGGCTGTTGTTTCTATTCTCAAGGGAATTTACCACGTCACACTGGAAATAGCTGACAATAATTAGAAAGCCTGCTTCTGCCAGTATTGCACACATTTTTAATACCTTCCTAAGTATTATGGGAGATAATACACAGGGTCTTTAGAATTCTAGTCATGCCACAACAAGCCACAGAAAGGACAACTAGACAATAGCCCCAAACTGGACTGTGACAGGCTAATTATTGTGGCTTCATTATAAAACCTCTTTTTACATAGGTCACCTGGGAAGTGTAATTAAAAATGCATTATTGGTGTATTTTTATTGAAGCAATTAAATTAAAAAGCCAAAAAATTAATTATATGAGGAGCAAATAATAATGTTGTTCAACAGCATTTATCTAAGAAAGAGAGAACACGTTAGTGCTTCATTAGCAGTAAATGTGTTAACGGGAATCTGTTTGAAAAATGAGCCATAGAATGGCTTTTAAATACGCAGATTAAAGGATTTATAATGTCAAGTTTAACACAGAAATTATAGATAGTATTACATAACCATGAATGATAGCACCTTTAATCTGACTTAGTAAAATGATTTACATCACACTTCCTGCAGCTTCACCCATGTCACTATTATATGTATGGCGTCTCAGATAAATTCCTTATATTTTTATGTGGCTCTCTTCTTGCTTTCTAATTAGGTGACACGTAATACAATTAGATGGTAACATATGTGTCTTCAAGGGAAGAATATTTGTCTTGAATATCCAGTCTAGGTACCATATCAAGTCATGGCATCATTTCTTTAGGAAGATTTTATAAATCCCTAGTCTACTCTATCAGCTGTCCTCACTCCTCCATCTCAAAACTCTCTTGGCACACCTCTGCATCCACATTGTTACAACTGTCACCATTACACTTGCTGTATGGGAGTAAGCATTGCCAATGGTGTACATCATATTTTAATTCTCTGAATCATTTACATTCTCTGAATGACTTTAGCAGTTTGGTGCCCCATTTCCATTTTTTAATAAAACAAGGATAATTGATGTAATTTAATCAGTCTGTATAACAATGATACCACAATTTTTTTTCAGTAAACTACACACAATAAGCAATAATCTTCTTCATTCGCACAGAGAATTTTTATATAATTGTTGAACATTATCCAGTTAGATAAGCATCTATAGAGGAAGATTCTCACAACTGACCCTCTTTTCCTTGAAGAAAAATTCAAACTCAGGATCACAGAGAGACGTGTATTATGTGGGATCGTACCAGAGTGAAGGAGAAAACAAATGGATAAATCAACACTCACCAGAGAAGTTCCCTGTTGAATATGGAACTTGATTTAAAACACTCACAGTTGAAGGGGAGAAAAGTGTTCTATTTGTGTTCTGTCCTAAGATTGAGTGTTGGCCATGACCAGTTATTACCTAATGACTCCAAATTATATCTTGGCATATTATAATTAGTTTAATTGATAGTTTGAGTATTGTTATATTTCATCGGAATTTTTACGAGCATCAATATTTTTCATGTCACAAGCTGCAATTCTTGAATATTTACTGTAATCTCTGCCTTGTGTCTGGCTTTCCATGCATTGTCAACAAGCAACCACACATCATCGGCAGAGCTGAGAAACTTTTAGTACAGAAGGCCAAATGGCTGTTCCAGGTCCATGTTGGGGATAAATTATGGGCTCAGATGCCATTCCAGGTTCTGCAAGACAAGGGCATACATTTTTCAATATAGATAATACTTTAAATTTGGATTTTTGAGTATTTCATGGTTTGTAAACTCTTCTGAAGGCAAATTTCATATAAGAATTTATTTAAAATTCATAAAAACTCAAGAAATTTAAGGCTTCTATATATCTTATAGTGATATCTATATTTATATGCATTGACTTTCTTAAAACACAGGATAATCAGTGTATTCAGTGTTAAGCACCTCGTTTTAGTACAGTTATTTCAAAGATTGAAAATTATAACATTCTTACCTTAGCTACTAGTACAGTCAACATCCCAAGCTCAATACGGAATAAATGAAATATACTTATTTACTTGGAGTTAGATATGAATTTTAATATATGTTCTTTTTCAAACATTTTAGTTTTATTGTATCCTGTTAATTAATACACTGTCTTACATTAGCTGAATAAATTTTCAAACTCATTTCAACTGAGGATTTTCAGGACATCATATTTATATGGATTCAAAGAGAAGATTTAATAAAGACAGTCATCTTTAGATTCCAAACTAAAGATGATTTTAGTTTTAATGTATCTTTGAATATGATATGTAAATGACAGGAGAGTATAGAGGAGTAGACAAAATGAAAGTGCTTAAAATATATGGTAAAAATTGCTATATTATATTTAAAAAAATTAAAAGCCCTGCTCCCTTATGGTAACTGAAATTTGTATTTAAAAATTGGATGATTATAAAAATATTGAGTGAATGTATTCCTTAACTGGTTGATGTAACTCTCTTTATCATCTCATTCTTTTAACACAACTTGAAAATACACTTTATATTTGCATTCTTAAAAATTATATTTATTTTCAAATGCAGCATTAAATGCACCAAGATTTAGAAAATGGAAAATTAATTATAAAACACCAATTTCTAGATATTCATAGGTTTTCAATAAAACTAGAAAGAAACACATTTGAAAACTAAAGACGTAAAGGTGATGTAACGTCTCTCATTGAATTTATCTGATACAAGGATCTGGTCCTAAGTTACTCTTTGAAAAATAGGTTTCAAGACCAGCTCAGGGTAGCAGACTACATAGAAGACACTGAACTGGTGCAATTCCTGAAATACTCATTCATGTCTTTCCCCTTTCTCTTATTTTTGTTTTCATTGGAAGAATTTGTGATTTATCATCACTTTTCAGAAACTTTTAATTCTTGCAGATCTTTCCTTTGACCTTCAAATTTGATCAATTGCCAAAGCATTGTTTTGACATACCATCTATTCTATTTTTCCCAGGCTCCAAATAAATAATAATAAAGCTGTGTGTTATTTAATTAGTAAATGCATGCAAAGTCCTTAATGTTTTTGTCTTATTCTCCATATAAGTTTTTAGGTGGATCTGGCCATTGTGTATATTTTACAATGGGAATTTTTGAGGTTCAGAGAGTAACACTGCTAACGCAGCTAGCTGATAAAGTGTAGACCCGGTTTATTTGAGTCCAAATTCTAGCTTTTTCCCTACTGCCTGAACCAGAGTGATGTCCATTAGACTAACATTTAAGTGATGGATGCTGTCTGTTCCTTAAAATTCATTTGATAAGCAATGCTCTTGAGGAGTGAGCTATCTACCTTTCTCAAGCTCATCTCTCAGTCATGATGCCGAAATAATATGATATAATTCATGTGTCATGCTGCTTGCTACAGCCACATTTGTGATACTTAGTCTTAAGCTAAAACCTCATGATTTTTTGGACTCTTGGTAGGTAGAAGCTAAAATAAAAGTAGTTTCAAAAAGTAACCATTAATTTTAGACTCCAAAATGTTTTTATGTGACAAGAAACAGAGATTCCACAATGCATTAATTCTGAGAAAGCAGGAAAAATATGATTCATGGGAAATACAAAAAATTAATATATTTTTATTAATTACTTGATAATTATGTAAAATGTATTTCTGTTATTTATGTCATTGTTCTTTCTGGTAACTTCTCTCCTAAAACCCCATCTTCTTCCAATTTTTATCTATCTATCTACTCATAGACTCTTTAGAACCGATTTTAGTTGCCCATATATACACAGAGTTGTGGTTATTCTTTCGAGCACTGTTCCCCTTCCAGGGGTCATTCATTCCCTTATAAACACTGACTCCTTCAGAAGATATCAGCTGTCAACATCTTCTCAGCTAGAGATAGAAACTCATGCCAAAATGATTGACCCTGTACAGGTCTT
Source organism: Dicrostonyx torquatus (assembly GCA_028555095.1). Classification (NCBI taxonomy): domain Eukaryota; kingdom Metazoa; phylum Chordata; class Mammalia; order Rodentia; family Cricetidae; genus Dicrostonyx; species Dicrostonyx torquatus. Next base: position 533,692 of record JAQHUG010000328.1, on the reverse strand, counting down.
GTGCTGATATCAACAAATGCTGTTAATCCTGACATATCCAGAAGGACATGTTTTCTTTCAGTGCGCCACATCTCTGTCTCTTGAAATCTTCCTACCTTTTCTTCCACAATGGTTTCTGAGCCCTGGGTGGGAAGAGGGGATAATGTATGCATTCCCTTTGTGGATGATCATTCCATAAATACGTTCTCCTCACTTTGACCAGTTGTGAATTTCTATGTTAGCCATGGTACTATTCATAAAGAAGCCTCTTCGATGTTTGAGAACTGCACTAGGCTATGGGTGGAGAAACAGTTTTGAGAGAAGGTTGCTTCCTTTCATTTAGCAGAAGTGGGAGTAACAGGTTTAGCCTTTGGTTGACGACCTCTCTCTTCATGGGGTAGGATCAGATAGATAGTATCAGGCATGATTTTTCTCTTATGGAGAGGGCCTAAAATGTAGCAGAAGGTGGTTTGTTATCCCCCATATAACCATCCCACTATTTCTCCCATGGACATACAGGCCATTATTATAGCTCACAGAGTTTACAAATGTATAATATTGTTGAGGATTTTTCCCCTAGCAGCATACATAGTGCCTTTCAATATAATGAAAGCAAGGTTTCAGGACAGAAACTTCCTATTAGATGACACAGTGTTTATTGAACAGTTTTAAAAAGAGTGAAAAGCTAAAAAGAAGAACAAGATTACTGGTTAGTCTTCCAGAGGACCTGTGTTCAATACCCAACACCCACCCTGGAGGCTCATAGGCCTTTGTACCTCCAGTTCCAAGAGAAATAAAACCCTCTTCTGGCCTTCATGGATACTATATACATTCCTGTACAGATGCATACAAACATATATACATATGTATGTATCTGTTTGTATACACACACACACACACACACACACAAAATCCCATACACATCAAATAAAATCTCAAAAAAAGGTAAAATAATAAGTCAGTATGGGATGGTTTGTCCTCATGAAGCAGTAAAGAGACTCAAGGCAGAAGCAAGACTTGGTCAAAATTCTCCATCCAGAGAAAACATGAAGGAAAGTAAGTTCCCTGTTGTATCCATCAATGTTGGTAGCCATGGGAATGGCTGCATCTCTCACCAAATGTCCCATAGGAGAGCAGTGGTTTGTAGAAATTTCCCTTTATTAAGTTTTTGTCTTGGACTTAAATTCTATAGTCCACAAACAATAACACACACACACACACACACACACACACACACACACTCACTCACTCACTCACACACACACAAACACACAGTCTTCTTACTCCGTGCTTATATGTTTCATCCTTGTGTTATCAGGTCTACTATAAAGGACATGGCTTTGAATTATGCTGGGACCATTAGAACAATAAAGTTTTAAGCAGTTTTTTAGAGGGTGAGCTTTAGAAGTAAGTTAAAAGGAGGTGGACTATCTATGGTGCTATTCCGTGACATTATAGTAGCAAACGCCAACAAAAGAGCTAAGGACAACCACACAGAAACATGAACGAAAAAGACCACAGGCTTATATGTTTTACATTGACATGGTGAGATTATTTAAAATTTCTTAAAATTTCAAATCTGCTCAATGGCTTTGTAATAACCAGAACAATATATTTAATTAAAAAAGGCAATTGAATAAAACTATATTTATCAAAGAACTTCATCAAATTAAGAGATTAAAGTGATATCATATTTAAATAATTACATCATTTATGCTTGACAGATATTTAACTTAAGTGATACTAATACAATTATTTTATTAATATATTTTATATATTTTAGTCAAATATAATTACTTTGCTTTCCTTTCTCCAATCTCAAACAAGTCACCTCCCTCAAACTCTTTCCACATGCCTGCTTGTCTTAAGTTGACAGCCTCTTTCTTCCTGATTATGATTGTTACATATATGTATGTGTGAATGTATATGCATCTGCATACACAAACATATAAATAGAACCTGCTGAGCTTGGTTGTGTTGTTTGTGTGTTCAGGGATGAACACTCTGTGTTAGACAACCAATTAGGAGAGGATAACTCTTCCTTTCTCTGTTCCTGTGGGTTTTGTGTATATAGTTTTCAGGAACAAGCACTCTGTACTGGACAACTAATTAGGAGATGCTAACATATCTGCGAGATGTTAACTCTCCCGTTCTATGCAGCCATCAATCTGTATGTAGTTTATCTTTCCTGGTACAGGATTGTGACCTAAAAGATTTTCCTTTATGTGTTAGCCTATCTGTTGATATTACTCTTGTTCATATGTCGTTTGTGAAGCCTTTTTCCAGGAGAGACTGTTAAATGAGAGACCTCTTGGTATTCTGGCTCTTACAATCTTCTCATGCCATCTCCGGTACTGCAAATTGAGCCATATGTGCAGGAGCTCTGATGTTGATGTATCCACTGTGGGTGGACTCACCACAATTCTTTGATCTCTGCATGGTATCCAGCCATATTTTTCTGGGAAGGTCTCCATTTACTATAAAGAAATTCATCTTTGATAAGTGTTGATAGCTACAGCTATCTGTGGATATAAGGATAAGATTTAGAATGTAGTAGGAAATTATACTGGTCTAGCAGCCTGGTGAGGATAGATTATTCTCTAATATCAATAATCTAACTAGCCTGGAGAAGTTGGCTGGGTTTCTAGTAGTGGGTACAATTTCCCACCTGCTGTGTCGGCCTTAAATCTAATTAGACAATTGTTAGTGACCATTCACATGTGCACACCACTCATAGATTTTATGTACATCTTCTCATACTGGTCATTGTTCTGGTCACTGATTTTACAACTAAATAATACTGAGTATTAGAAAATACTGTGCAACACGCGCAGTGGTGGCATTTGCCTTTAATCCCAGTACTAAGGAGGCAGAAACAGGTGGATCTCTGTAAATTCGAGGCCAACCTGGTGTATAGAGCAAGTTTCAGGACAGGATCCAAAGCTACAAAGAGGAGAGGGAGGAAGGGTGGATATTGGAGAAGGGAATAAGGTATCTACATTAAGGGAGTCATTTTATGATTGTCAAGAGACTTGTCTCTAGAGGGGATCCCAGGTGTTCACAGGGAGTCCCCAACTAGGTTCTTGGGCAGCAGATGAGAGGGTGCCTGAAATGATTTTCCCCATGGTTACATTGGTGGGTATCTTGATCATCACCATGGAAATTTCGCATGATGGATTGAGATGGAGCCGGAGACCCACATTCACATCAGAGGAAGGGACTGGGTTACCAGGGTCCAGTGGAAGGGTGGGAGGGGGAAGAGGATGAGCAAGGAAGTCAGGACCTTGAGGGACTGGCCCACCAACTGAGACAGTGCGCTTGATCTGTTGGGAGCTCATCAAGCACAGCTGGACCAGGACTGAAGGAGCATATGACCAAACTGGACTCTCTGAATGTGGCTGCCAATGGGGACTGACAGATAAGCCAAAAATATTGGCACAGGGACCTATCTCTTCTGCATGTATTGGCCTTTTGGGAACCTATTCTATATGGATGCATACCTTTTAGGCCGAGATGGAGCGGGGAGGGCCTTGGGCTTTCCACAGGGCAGGGTATTCTGCCCCATATCAGGGAAGTAGGGGGAGGGTGATGGGGTAGGGGGGGAGTGGGAAGGCCTGGGACAAGGGGAGTAAATGTAAATTTTTCTTTTAACAATAAAAAAAACCCTGTCTCAAAAACCAAAAAGAAAAAAAAAACAGAAAACAAAACAAAAAAAAAACAAAAACAAAACAAAAACAAAATACTGTGTGTGAAAGCTAACAAGAGAGGCAATTAATAGGCTCAAAACCATTCTTAATTCTTAAAATATTTATACTTTCTTGGTTTCAAAGTGACCTTATAGGTATATTGCTTCATTTGAGTAACATCATGGTGCTGTGAGATAAATACCAAAAATACAGCTGTAACACATTTCTAGGAGTTTAGAGACTACAGAACACATGTGTTTGCAGTAATGATGGTCATATTTCCATCAATCACTTTATTGCTCCATCCCAGGTTTTTTTTATGTACACTGAAATGTATTTTCAATATCAGCACATCAGATTTATTTTAGTGAATGTGATCTGTCATCTACAATTCAGATAAAATAAATGTCAATCCATTAAGGTAGATCACTTTATATCAATGGAGTTTTCTGACACGGGTGTTTTATGGTGCCGGCAATCTATTTTTACAATCTGGTATAGATGCTTAGGATATGATAAAAGCCTTCTGAACATCTCCATGGGGACGACACAGTTTTACATTCTCATGGGGACATTACAAGTGATCCTTTCTCTCCAATTCCTTGCCACTTTTTGATAATGTCAATTTTTTTTATACTTTCTGTCAGGAGCTTAGTCACCTCTCCTTGTGATTCTAGCTTTATTTCCATAAACTTTAGTAACATAAATTTATTCTCATGTACTTATTTGTGATATTGCTCGGGTACAATATCTATTTATGGCCTATTAGTCCATCTTCTGATTGGATGGTTAATTCATTTTTAGGTTTAATTGTTCTTTTTATTATTATCATTATTGCTTTATAAAAAATACCATTCAAAATTTCCACTTCTTCCCCTCCTCCCATATCTGTCCTGCTCCCCCACTCACCCTCTTCACCCTCCAGTCCTAAGAGAGGGCATGTACCCTGCCTTGTGGGAAGTCCAAGGCCTTCCCCTCTTCATCCAGGCTTAAGAAGGTATACATCCAAATAGACTAGGATCTCAAAAAGCCAGTACATGCAGTAGAGAAAAATCCTAGTGCCATTATCATTGGCTTCTCAGTCTTTCCCAATTGTCAGCCACATTCAGAGGGTCCAGTTGATCCCATGCTTGTTCAGTCTCAGTCCAGCTGGCTTTGGTGAGCTCCCATTAGATCAGGCACACTGTCTCAGTGGGTGGGCCAACCCCTTATGGTTCTGATTTCCTTCTGTTCTTCAACTGGATCTTGGGAGCTCAGTCCAGTGCTCCAATGTGGATCTCTGTCTCTATTTTCCTCCGTTGCCGGATGAAGGTTTTATGGTGATATTCAAGATAGT
>JAQHUG010000328.1:501863-527814 GCA_028555095.1 Dicrostonyx torquatus | reverse complement strand
TTATTGCTCCAGCAGCATGCCTGCCTGTGTGCTGCCCTGCTTCCCACCATGGCAACAATAGACTAAAACCCCAAACTGTACCAGCTGTAATTAAAAGCTTTCCTTTATCAGAGTTGCTGTGGTCATATTGTCTGTTTGCAGCCATAGAACCCTGACTAAGAACACAATCTCATCTAGTTTTCTATTGTCTCTTATTATACACCTCTAACAACCTTAATCTCTCTTAAAGAAAAACATATAGTGGTTTATCATACAAAATTGAATATGGCCAAAATATATTTGACGAAAATCATATAGAATTGATAAATGATTTGGTTTAAATAATGTATAGTTTCTTTTCATGTAGAAAATTATCTGGACATATATAATTTCTTGATACAAGTTGATACAAGTTGATATATAATTTCTTTAAATTACATAAATTACACACTATTGATAACTCAAACGTAGTTATTAAAATATATGTGTGATACCATGGACCTAAAAGATTTAATCTAGGTTTTTGGTCCATCACAGTATGGCAATGCTGGTATGTATACAGAGAGGGGATTGAAGAAGTTTTATTAACCATACCGGGGTGGAGGTACTTGGGAAAGAGAGTACCAGTTTTCTGTTAGGAATTTGGGAAAGAATATTTCAGTTGTAGCACAAAACATGTGAAAGGTAGAGGCTGCAAAAATATGATATACTTAAGAACCTGAAAATCACTAGGTTTGTGTAACATTTATGATAAGTTGGAAAGGCTTAAAGATAATGCTTATTAAAAATCAACACTGATAACAGTATTACTTAGTTAAGACATTGGTTTATACGTGATAAACAACTGAGGTTTATACAAGTGATATAATTACAAATCTTGATGTAGGAGGGTCCTTCTGTATTTCTGTTGCTTTCATTGGTTGAATAAAGAAAATGCCTTGGTCATTTGATAGGGCAGCCCTTAGGTGGGCAGAGTAGACAGAATGGAAGGCTGTGAGAAAGAAGGCACTGGAGCAGGTGCCATGTTTCTCCAGCCCAAGATGGACTTTGATTAGAACCTTCCCGGTAAGCCACAACCGTGTGGTGATACACAGATTACTAGATATGAGTTAAACTAATATGTATAAGAGGTTTAAACTAATGGGCCAGGCAGTATTTTAATTAATATAATTTTCATGTGGTTATTTCAGGTATAAGCTAGCCGGACCAAAAGCAGGCCAACGGCCAGGAGCCGGGTGCAGGGAACACGACCCGCTAGCCTCATTACTACAAAATCTGGATTGATTATTCTATAATGGACTTATACAGTAAATCATCACATTGTATTCCATATGTAAATCAATTATAATTACAAATACAACAAATAACTACAAATAAACCAAAACTCAGTATAGGAGCTAATTCTGTTCATGTATTAAAAAAGATTACAAAAGTTTTAACAGATTGCAGCTAAGACAAAGATTTAAATTCTTAGAAAGCTGCTGAGAATTATCAATGAGAACATCTTAAAGAAAAATCAATGAGAATTCAAGAATGTATTAAACCCGCATGAGAAATGATGAACCTAAGAAGGCAGTAGTTTCAGAGATGTGCTGAGACAGTAGTCAAGAGATACTTTAAGAAGATTCATGGCATTGGATATGGCTAATGAAAAAGAAAGAAAGTCTGTTTTGGGATTCTGCATTGAGTTAGTAGTAGCCCCTGCTTTACCCACTATGTAGAGAATGCAGTTATGAGAAAATTCAGTCCAAGAAGAAGGATGGTGTGGGCAGAGGGTCTGTTTTAGATGTGTTCAGACACATGAACTATATGGAGATCTTCTTACAGATTTTTCATATTTAGAAAATTTCCAGAACGTATCAGTGCCACTGTTTCTGCAAAGTGAGATTTTTGTGACATCTGTGTCGCTGATGCAAATAGGGATGCCCACCAAGAATAAGGTGGGCTTTGGTGAAGGAAAGAAATTAAAGAGAAAATAAAACAAGAAAAGTGGAAAAAATATGGTAAACAGGAGAGAAAACAGGAAGGTTGGGGGAGAGACAGAGAGAGAAAGAGAGATCAGTCAGGTTTTGTCAGCAACAATTGCCAGTGTTGGGTGTCCATCCCTCCCCTGCAGAAAAGAATACCAAATGATTTCAAAATCTCTTGAAGAAGAAGGAGGAGAAGAAACTGACCACACACAAGTATCAATGGATCAGTGTGAACACAATGGAGATGTAGGCTGTCCTCATGTGCAGAACCTTGATTTTATTTCACCAACAGTTTGCCATCTACAGAACAACATGGTTAGGCCATCTGTAACCTTGAAGGAGAACCAAAATGTGGTACATTTCTGCAATGGAGTACAACTCAGCAGTAAAAAAAAAAAAAAAAAAGACATCTTGAAATTTAGAGCTAGATAAAACCATATTGAGTGAGATTACCCAGACCCAGAAAGGCAAACATAATATGTACTCACTCATAAATGGCTTTTAGACATAAAACAAAGAAAAACCAGTCTAGACAACAAAGAGACCCTAAGAGATACATACATGGATCTATATAGGACGGAGAAAAAGACAAGATCTCCTGAGTAAATTGGAAGCATGGGAATCACGGGAGAGAGCAAAACAGAGGAGGGAGGGGGGAGGAAGAGAAGGAAGCAGAGAAAAATATATAGTGAAATAAAAATAATAAAAACAATAAATGGTGAAGGCCAAAGCAGGGCGGGAGAAATGCAGACTACAAGAGCAGAAATTTGAGATCCTCAAACACATGCTTCATTCCACAGGAATTTAGCTTTGGACTCACTTTCTTTGTTCTGTTCTTTATTCAGAATCATGCTTGATTTTCCTGAGCATAATAGTTTTTAGTTTGGCCTGTCAGAGACATGGAAACTTTTATGTTTCTAAGTTGTTTTCAGTTCTTGAATTCTGAGCATTTTTTAGTTGGCTTGCTATCTGTTAATATTTAATAAATTTCTTTCTATTACATTTGATTCAGCAAACAGTACCTATACTGCATTTTCATCAACTAGTAATTTTAATAGATTGTCACTAATTTTTTCATTAAATTGTTTCAAAATATTTTCAAGTATATTTAAAAAAGAAAATAGTCAAAACCACACAAATATTTTCCATTTAAATAAACATACACTATCCTATAGAGTACCAGTTCAAACATCTAAGAAAAATCATAGAAAAAGAAATTAACCAGTTAACAATAGAAAATGATCATTTATCAATATATCTATTTTAGTGTACTTTAACTAGTTTTAATTTAGTTATGTCAAATAATTTTTGTAGTGACAAATTATGACACTTTTAACTTTTAATAGAAAAAATATATAACTAAACTAGTGTAGGAGCCTATACTCCAAAATAATTATGACTACTGAGACATTCTTGCAAAGCCATCAATGATTATTTTCATTTTTCACTCAGATATCCCAATGTGTTTTAATTCTTCACAATAATGAACTCATTAATCCTTACATTCTCTCAGTAGAACAGGTAGATAATCCAATTAATTTTATTTGTTGATTTTTTAATAAGATATTACAAAATGGCGTTCATGTTATAGTCTTTGTTGGGGGGACACAGCAAATCGTGCTTGCTCAATCTTCACCAAAACCATTTTACTATTGAAACTCAGCAGGGGAAGCTAACTGGCAGCCTTGTTGCTCAAGCAGAATGCATCTCGTGTGCCTTCATCCCCTGTCAGTAATATTGCTTTCATAACAAGTTTATTGAGCTTCTTTCTAGGTCAACCCATTACCAAAATTTTCTCCTTTGCCATTCTTCCCCGTTAAACATTTCCCTAGTTTTATCACAAATTGAATATTTCTTTCGAGGATGTGTATCTTATTACATAATATTACATTTTATTCCCTATTAGCAAATTTTACTTGAAAATTAAATTGTTTGTTCTGCCCAGAGTTCACTAAATTAGATAATTCCACTTTTGTTCCCAATTTGGTTCTTTCCCTTGTGAAAATCATTCTCGTCAGATTTAAGGGGGAAGGAGATGATCCCACTTATTCCTGTAAGAGGGACTCATGGAGCCAAGCACGCCTATTTGAGTTTTTAATGTTATAATCTTCTGATTATTACTTAGTATGGAAAGCCTACTCCCTCTAAAGAGTTTAATGTCAGACTCAAGAGAAGAATAACAAATGAATTTAACTGCAATTCAGAACCAAATACATCTTGTGGTTTTTTTTTTCTGTATAATAGTCAAAGTTTGCTAGTCCATATTCTTAGTTAACACAGATTTATGAATGATACCTAATAATTTTATGTAACTATAAAGAAAGTTGAAAAGTAGTGGAATTATAGATAAGAATGTCCATACACATGTCTGCAGAGTAATGCAATCCAGTATAGAAAATCGAGTGCTCAGAAGTCCTGATGTGGTGGGTGTTAGGAAGAGGCGATGTGGCATTTTCCCCTTGCTTCAAGGCACAAAGAAGTGAGATAAATACCAAATGAAGTAATCTTACTTGTTTTCATTGAAAGAGGAATAACATTAGGCTCTGATTAAAATAGGTAAAAGCAAAAATGAAAAATTATAGATATTGTGTTCCAGCTGATTTTATAACAATTCGGCTTCTCAGAAGACATACTGGAATGAACCACAGTTGGTCAGCAAAGTGACCACGCTGTCCCAACAGTTGTGGTTTTCCTGTGGTTGTTTCCAGCAGTTATCAATGTGTCTGTGTGTTCACCTGTACACATGTGATTGTACCTCAACACCCAAGAGCAGTTTATTTCTTGTATATAAGGTCACGTGCTGCAAAAGTGAATTTTAGATGTAATGCAACCAGGCTTGGGTGCCTCAACGTTTGATCAAACATTGGTATAAATTTTATCATTGTTTTTAAGATGCTAATCATGTTTAAATAAATAGATTATGAGTGAGATGTATTTATCCCCATATTGTGAATCGACCTCAACCAATCAGCTGAAAACATGAATCTGAGGTTTCACAGGAAAGATGGAATTTTTCTCAGGATTACAATATAGAAACTCTGATTCTCCAGTCTGGTCCCATGGGGAGCTGGGGATTCAAGACTGCAATATTAGCTTTGAATTGAGTCTCCTGCCCTATGGATTACAGACTTGAAGCTATGGTCACTTGAACCAATACTTAAAAAGAGTCTACCTCCCACTCACCTTCTATGTTTTCTCCTCTCCCTCTACTCCAATCACCTCATTCTACTCTTACACACCTTTTATCTTACACTATCTAATAACTTTGCTCAAAGGATATATTTAGTTTCTGCAATGAAATTGACATACACCTTTGTACCACTCATTTAGAAATTGTAAGAGCAATTATATTCTATTTCTATAGCTTTGGGTCTGTTAATAAGCATACCCTATCTTTAAAATTATTAGATCAGATTAGAGTCTCACCCAAGCCAGACACTGTCTTGGCAGCCCTTTCTTTCTTTATAACCACTAAAATTAGTAAAGCAACAAGAGCCTCTTTCCAAAAACTGCTGAATTAAGTTTAAGAACTGATATAAACTGTGCCTAGAAGCAAACATTTCTTATCTTCTTTGTAGAAGTCTGGGGATATGGTGAAGGGGTGAAACACTTTCCTGTCATGTTCCTGAGACCTAGGACTCCATCACAGAGACTGGCTAGCTTGAGTTCTGTGACAGTTTTGTGCATGCATTTTCATTTTCTTAATATTCTTTTTTATTTACTTGTGAGAATATATGCCTATTAAAAAATTGTAGAGATCTTTTCCATTTTATCTTTATTTATGCATCTGGATATGCCTGTGTGGCTGTGCACTGCGTGGATGTAGTACCTGTGCAGGCCAGGAGAGGCCATTGGATGGATGCTCTGGATGTGGAATTAGAGTTCTGAGCCTCCATGTTTCTGCTGAGACTGCAACCCAGGTCCTTTGGTAGAGCAGCCAGAATGCTTAAATTCTGAGCCAAATCTCCAGGCCCAAGTTTTAACCCAAAAAAAGATGAGTCAAGATTTTCTTTTTAATTGAAAATGTTTGTTACAGAATGATGTTGGCAAATGATGATGCACTAAAATAATATTGTCTGATTTTGGGACACAGGATTCTAAAACAAAAGCATTTGCCAAGTTTTCCTGGATCCTACATGCATTGACTTTATATAAAGCAGTTATTTTGTGGAAACCTGTTGATCTTGTCCTGCTCTTAATTTTCTTATAAGCAAATTCAAATCTTTTGCTTCTAGTTTTGTAGATCATTGCATTGCATAACTTTAATAGAGATTGAATTTCATTTGTTTTTCCCTTTTGTTCATGCCCTTCTCAGAAACAAATATATGGAGTCTTTGTACAGATACATCTCTCCAAAAACTATTAATCCAAGACCGTGTAGTATAAAAAGCAATAGGGTTCAGGAAATGAGATGGAAGGTACAGGCATTAATTTATCGATACTGGATGACAAAGGATAAACGACCAAGATGATCAACTAAGGTATTGATACCATATCTAACAGCTTAATGAGGAATTTTATGTGAAAAACTGTAAATCATTATGTATGTGATGCATTTTCTCAAAATATTCACCAACAGTATTGCTACAAACATAGCCAATGGAATTTTCTCTTTTATTAATCTCCGAGAAAAATTCTATAATTTTAGAGATGGACAACCAAGAGTAAAAGAAAAAATACGAATGTCATGAATCCTCCATTTCAAGGTGTTAAAATATATAGTTTTCCTCCATTAATTCTGTTAACAGACAAAGGAGATATGCCAGTTACTACAAGAATATTGCCTCACCACTAGGACTTCCCTTGTGGAGAGTATTTCAACTTTATACATCTGTGTGCTTAGATTTTTACCAGGATAATCTTAGTTTGATATGAACAAGGTTGTCCTTGGTGTTCACAGTATGTATACAGTGGTGCCTTTTGGTGTCCACTCTGCCCACTTCTTCCTATGTCTAGTCATTTTTCACTCCTACTATCTTGTAGAATAGCTTCTATATTTAGAAAATTTACACCTTCAGAGTTGAGACCTGTAAATACATATTTTGAATATATCAATATATCTTAAACCTTAAATATTTAGTCTTCTATATGACTCTAAGTCCACCATTTTCTTTATATATATGGACAATTTTATTTAATTGTTTGTCAATGGGTAAAAAATATCTCCTATGAAGTTGCCATGCAATACTAAAGAAAAGGTGGAAACATTTTTTTTTGGTTTCATCATTTATTTATTTATTTTTAAATCTATTTATTTATTTTTGTTAAAAGCAAAATTTACATTTACTCCCCTTGTTCCTGGCCCTCCCGCTCCCCCACTACCCCACCGCCCTCCCCCTGCTTCCTTAAGATGGTGCAGGATACCCTGTCCTATGGGGAGCCCAAGGCCCTCCCCCCTCCATCTCAGTCTAAGAAGATGTGCATTCATATAGAATAGGTTCCCAAATAGCCAATACATGCAGAAGAGATAGGTCCCAGTGCCATCATCGTTGGCCTCTCAGTCAGTCCCCTCTGGCAGTCACATTCATAGAGTCCAGTTAGGTCATTTGCTCATTCAGTCTCGGTCCAGCTGGATTTGATGAGCTCCCAATAGATCGAGCACACTGTCTCTGTTGGTGGGCCAGTCCCTCATGGTCCTGAATTCTTTTTTCATTTTCTCCCTCCTTCTGCATGTTAAAAATGTTAATAACTTATATCCTGTAAAATTTCTTTCTAGACAAACAGAACTTACACACTCATGTAACTACTTGGCTCAGGTATTCTTTATTTGAATATACACATACATGTACATGCATGATTATATATGTATTATTTAGATAGATGGTGATAGATAGATGATAGATCAAAAGACAGATAATCAATGATTATCTAAATATTGTTCTTTAATATTTTATTTTCCAACATTAGGATAGTATATAAGCAATGCATATTTGTTAAGATCTGTAGTTCACATTCTAAATTTTAATCAGTTCTCCAGGCTTGCAATATGATAATCTCCTCGGATGCTGGACAACAGTAACAGAGAAACTCAAACATCAGGACTGAAAATAGGAAAAGGCAAATATATGGATACTCCATTATATAAAGTACTCAGGTTATGTACTTCTAAGCCAGTGATATATGAGCCAAAACCAACTGATCATGATGATATCTTGGTACAGGTGGTTGTACACAGAGGGGGTGAAAACTAAAACATTAAATCTAATTAGAATGATTTTAAAGAATTGTAAAGATTCCATGCAAAAATAAAAGTGTCTCAAACAGGGCTACATAGTGATTTCTAGGTACCCTGGGCTACAGACTGAGATCTGTCTCAAAAATTACATTGAACAAAGAAAGAAAACAAAATGGAAAAATTTTCAGAAGTAAATTGAGAGAAGAAATCAATCATTTTTCACCTTGATTTAGATTATTTGGTTAATCAACATTTTCATCATAAGATGTTTATATATTTTCACGTAAAAGAAATAGATTAATAATTTAACATAAAGAAGGATTGTGATTTCATTTGTGTTTTAAACATATGCATTTGCTTTCTACTTGTTAAAAAGAGCAGAAACCCTAACTACTAGTATCATAGAAGTTGGGGCAGCAGGGATGGTGGTGTGGATGAAACTTATACCTTTGGAATACTTCATTTTAGATACACGTTGAAGCTTGAGGCGAGAAATCTTAGTAATAGATTTTAGACTGTGGATTACAAAATCACTGTAAGAATACTTGCATGATATAGATTTCTCGAAATACTACAGACTTAAAGGTAGACAGACATTCAAGTATGGTCTATCCATTAGCGACTGAAGGGAGATATTATTTAGAAAATTTGTTGAATGAACTAAAATTGATGAGGGGATTAAGTCAGAGATTGAAGTTTGGATATTATCATAATGCAGAAAATCTAAAGCAAAGCAAGATACAGCAGCATGTGACTAAAATAGTAAATTCTGTAATGGAGGCTCTCTGAGTTAGAAGTTAAAACCAGAAAAGAAAAGGCCAGCCAACATGGAGAGTGTTTCTGATATTAAGATGTGAGAAAATGAGTAGTTAATTAAAATTCACAGTGACAGCAAACATCATCAGAACCCCTAAAACTTAAGGTATAAATTGATGATGAAGATTAGTTTGCTGAAATAGCATGAACTCTATTGAATTATAACAACCTCCAAGTAGATGACGAAGTGTCTATGCTATTAGGCTCTAGCATAAGAATGCTCTTCTTAAACAAAGTAGAGCTGGTAGCCACACATGTAGGTTTCTAGATGGGAAACAGTGGCTGGTCTGGAATTAGGCCCTGAAGTCATATGTCTTATTCATCAAGTTCAAAAATGTGTATCAGTATCATATTCAGAATAAAATCTGAACTAAAATGTCTTCCATCAAAATTAGTTACAGGCAGGTTTAGATGCTTTTAAACTTCCCACAGAATTGTCTCCAAAGTATGCAATACAACTAATCTATCAAATATGATAGCTTAGTGACTGAGGTCTCTCTCTGATATTGATTGTTTGCTCTCACAACTGCTTCCTGATACCATCATACTGTATTGTTATACACATATGTCACAAACTTGGAGAATAGATCAAAATTAAAAGTATAGCACATTCTTAATGCATATTCTTTGTCTATTATCATAAAGTTGAAAAAATTTTAAGTTGATGCTTTTTAAGTCAGAGTCTGCCTGTAGTCAGTAAATGATTACCTGAGGTTGTAGCCTCAATTGATCCCAGAACAGTGGTCTAGAGAGAAAGCCATCCTGATAAGGCACACAGACTCACCTTGGGCACAAAGCAGTCTGACCAGGGTCTAGAAGGGTAAGTTTCTGTAATAAATAAATATGTGTTTTCATACCTTGAAAAGTAAATGGACTGTTGAAGTAATATGTGACAGACTATGAGTCTTGAGATGCATTCTTTTCTAATGTATTAGAAATTTCTTTTCTAATGTATGTCTGTTCTTGGACTAATCCTTAAATCTCACTGTTTAAAACATCAGACAAATTTTCAGGAGAAGCATTTCTATTCATTACAAAATCGTGCCCTTAAGAGAAGCAAATGAAGCTGAAGAGGAAAATACTTCCTAAATCTGGATCGATGCACATGAACTGCACCATGCTTGTTATCTGGAATCATTGAAATAAATGTAAATTGCTGGGTCAAGGGAAAATTAAGGTTTGGGAGAGAAATCATGGTTTTAGTAATAATCCTTCCTAGAAGAAAAAAAAAGTAATGGGATTAATTATAGCTAATGAAGGATTCCAAACTTGGTTCATGTTATAAATGTCAGAAAGTTTAACTAATAACGCAAAATTAAAAATGAGAATAAGAAAACAGCTTGCTGTGGACATTTTTATTCCATATGTTTTCTTCCCTTGTTCTTTTCTTTTTTCTCTTTTTTGCCATATAGAGTAAAGTATAAATTAATACTGTGGCATATTATATCTCAACACACATACAAAATAATAAGCTTATAGATTCCAAACGATCTCTGATGGCTACGTTATGCTTCTCATGTTCAATTTATATGTTCTCCCCCACAACTTACCTCTTTTCAGCCTTAACCATTTATATTTCTAATGACCTGAATCTTTTTTTTTTCAGTTATACATGGCTTTCAGAAATGTTTGGTAACTATCCCTGTTATGTTCTGCAGGAATGATTTTTGAGACAACGGTCAGAGCTTCCTAAAACATCCTTCTAATAAATGCCTCCCACCTTCAGAGATGCCTCCTGAGATGCTGAGGAGCATTTAATGATCTGTCCCTTGAGATACTTTTGTTGGTGCTCAGGAATGAAGGAAGCCTACAAGCACCTCTTTATTAAATGTTTGTGACATGCTCTGCTACTATTGTTTTTCTAAGGAAAGGCTATTTTCTAGAATTCATATTTTTTCTCTTTGCTACAGGTTTCATAAGGAAAAAAGAAGAATTCCAATTTATGTTCTTAAGTTGTAAACAGTCATTACTTATGAAGATACATAAATTTATCAAATCCAAGTATGTTATGCTTTAAAAATGTGAAATTTCACTTCCTCTTATATATAACTGTATAATATTTAGCACATATGTATGCAACAAATATTTTTTCTCAATAATATTTTATTTTTCTGAAATTACTTGATAATTTTTTACACATTATTTTTACTTTAAACCTCAATTCATATTCTTAGTTTTAGATTCTTGGAATAAAGAAGACAAGAATTGTGACAACAAATTTAGATACAAAGCTCAGTTATTCATGGGAGTAGAGATAATTGATCAATGATTAGTAAAAACATTGACCATGAAGTGTCTATGAACTGTATACCCATCTCTTGTTCAAGAAAGATGTTGGCTTGGGCAAAGACCCACACCTGTGCATGCTTCCATACTATGATAAAAAGAGGGGATGAACCTCATAAAAATTGCACCTGGGAATCTTTAAGTTGCTCTCTGAGGAAGGCACACATTATGACAATTAGATTTATCTGGTTGCAAACAAAAGAAGCTTACTGGCTAGCTTAAGCAAAAATAAAATCTATTGTAACTATGATTTGCAATCCACAGAAACTTTCAGAATATTTAAATGAACAGTGTCTTAAAAATAAGCAGCTCGCAAAAAATTTCCACGGCACTGAGTTTTCCCACTGTCCCTCTAATGTCCCCCAATCCCAGCTGTCTCTCCTTGCACTTTCTCCCTCTATATCCCACACCTGTTCCCTCCTACTCCGCTCCCCACTTGCACCACTTGAACCATCTACAAAATCTGTTCTCTTTCCAGTTATCTTCAGAGAGATTTCCTCCAGCAGCAAAGGCAGAGCAGAGACCCACAGCCATACATTATGCAGAAAGAATCTAAATAGAGGTTTCCTTCAGGTCCCTCTCCCTTGGAGCTTGGAGAATTCCCTGGAAGAGGGAAAGGAAAGACTAGGAGTCAGAGGGGATGGAGGACACCAGAAGAATACTGACCACTGAATCAACTAAGCAGGAAACTTATAAGTTCACGGAGACTAAAGTAGTAAACATGCTTTAGTGGCCTGCATGGGTCTGTACCAGGTCCTCTGTTTTTATATAATGGCTGTTAGCTTTTTTTGTGGTTACAGGTGTATCTCTGACTCATTGACCTGTTCTTTGGATCCTTCCTATTAGGTTACCTTGTGCAGCTCCTATGCAAGGTCTGTTGCCTTGTGTTATTGTATTTTGTTTCACCATATTTGCTTGTTGTCTCTTGGAGGCTTGCACTTTTCTGATGGGAGACATAAGAGGAGTAGATTGGGAGAAAAATGGAGGTGGCAGTATCTGGGAGAACTGGGGTGGTGATGTATTATATGAGAGGAGAATCTCCTTTCAATAAAAATTAAAATTAAGCAAGCGGCTCCAACAGCCTAAGAAAAAAGACCCATCCCTTCAAAAACCACTGGGTTAGTTCTACCTCTGTAACATTATTCTACCTTAAATTTCCTAGTCCTAGAAGGAAGGGCTCCAGGATCCCTTTTGCACCCCACTGGTTAGAGAAATTTAAGCTCCATGATTTAAAGTTTTGTCAAATACACTCCTAATGAGGAAGAGTATTATGTCCAAGAACAAGGGTCTGTTATTAAACATATTAAATTAATTAGAAATTAGGTTATCTTTAATTGAATTTATAAAAGAATTGATTATAGAAAGTGAAGGATATATAATACATGCAGAATGTGGCTAACCACATAGTGCACTATAGTATTTGGCTGTTTTAAATGGAGTATGTGTTAATGGAGCTCCAGAATGATGCTACAATATAATTCTTTTATACTGAAGTGGAAAGTAACTGAATATTAACCAAGAGAAATGGTGATCCTAATGAAGTAGGCTAATTCATATTGTATACGTAGTTCAACAAATTTCTCCTAAGTAGATAAAATACTTAGATACATTGAATAAGCTGGATTTTTCCAAAAACTGAAAAGACCAGTGTAACATGAGGGCTAGCTCGTTGGGGTTTCTGTCCCTCCCAGTATGCCACAGCCGGTAAGCCCCAAAGAAAATCACACAAGGATGCTACATTAGGTTATACACTGATTGGCCCATTAGCTCAGGCTTCTTTCTAGCTCCCGTAAGTTATATTAACCCATTGTTCCTCTCCATGCCAGGCACATGGCCGGTACCTTTTCTCAGCTGGGACAGGGACACATGCTGCTTCCTTGGAGATCTGCGCAGGAATGCTAGGGAAGCTTCCTGCTTCCCAATTTCTCCTCTTCTCCTTGCGCCACCTCTACTTCCTGTCTGGTTTTCCCACCTATACTTCCTGCCTGGCCAATCAGCGTTTATTTAAAACATGATTGACAGAATTGACCCACACCAGACCAGCTTGCTTGGTACCAGCAATGCCAACATTTAATCTCTGTACTGTTGTGTTGCTTAACCTCACAGGTGGCTCCTCCACACTGGCTGGAGGATCTCTGCTTTGTGATGGGCTCTGCTTCCTTCTTTCATTTCAGTTGTTCTTTGGTTTCTAAGCATTTGGAATCTCCCTTGTCACCATTATCAGGAAAGCACAATATGGAATGCTTCTTGAAAGTGCCCTACCCTTAGGGAAGGGACCAAGAACATCCATCTGTGGAGCAGTCCAGCTAGAAGTCAGTAAGAGGAACTCAACAGACAAAGGCAAGTAAGGCAGCACGGGAAGTGAGAAGCCAGGCTCAGCCCAGTTGGCTAGAGGCTATACTTAGCTCTGTGTCATCCTGCCATTTCCTTCCTGACCAACAGTTCCTAGGGATTGTGTAAGCTGACAATATACTGGACACTTACTCAAAATTCCTTTCCCAAATTATCTTTCTTTATGCTTTACTTTTGCTCCTAATGTAGACCAAATACTTCATAAACCATGAAACTAGACCTATGGCTATGTTGCAGACTTGACAAATTCAGCTTTATACACCCCAGGTAAGTCACATCTATAAATTTACAGCAAATTACTGATTTCATTAAGTATTACCCATTCCACCAAAATATCTTTTAAAATATATTGCCATGCAATAAATAACTTTTTCTACAACAAGACATTTTAAAATTGTCACATATGTTCTGACCAAATCTTTAGTTTTATTGCTTAGTAGTACAATGAATAATACAATTCAATTCAGATGATAACATTTACTATTTTATTCTATAATTCACTCCACATGAATTTTTATAACAAATTCATAATAGGTGACTTCCTTGAAATAAAAGATTGTAACAAGATTACTAAAATGCACACATCATGTTTAACTGGACACTTAAATGCTTTTAAAGACAGAACAACAAAATAGGTGCCCCCTTTTGGTAGAGTCTCTTTTAAGACCTACATGAAAGAATTAATTGATTGTTTAGCTTTGGACTGCCGCATAATCGCTTTTTAAATTTTGAAATAAATATAATAGATATTCTGACAATGATGACAAAGAAGAGGAAGACAAAGGCAAAGAGGAAAAAGAAGATATCCTGGTACACAGGTGTATGTAGAAAAAAGCATTCTAGATAAGCTTCTTTAATAATCAGTATATGAGGGCGCTAAGTTTTGATGTTTAGACTGACAGTCATATATAAACACTGGCCCGGTCACCACTTGCAATGAAACCAATGTCGAATTTCAGTTTTAAAGGAAAACTAAGAGGAAAGGGAAATCATAGCCATTGTAAAATTACAGACATTTTAATGGAACTTTTAATTTGAAAGAGGAGCAAATCTCTCTACCAATGGAGCCATGCAAACTGATGGCTCCAGGCTGAGCACAATATTATCTACAGTCTTCTCTTATATCTGTCTCTACTTATCTAGTTTGTGATTTAAGGCTTGTTGATTTCTCTTCAAGTAGTACAGTCTTTGGACAGTAGAGGGCACTTTAAATTTAGACAAAGCCAAGAAATCCCCCACTCTCCATTCAGAGAGCTTTTGTTTGACTCTAAAGAAATACAGTTTTATCCTACATTCTAAACAGCATGTATTTTTTAACTGTGTGGCTAAAAAGTATGTTCTTATTATTTGAAACAGGTTT
Source organism: Dicrostonyx torquatus (assembly GCA_028555095.1). NCBI lineage: Eukaryota > Metazoa > Chordata > Mammalia > Rodentia > Cricetidae > Dicrostonyx > Dicrostonyx torquatus. The sequence continues at coordinate 512,876 of JAQHUG010000328.1, read as the reverse complement.
CCTATTTCCTATTATTTTATAGAAATACAGTGATTTGAAATGTATACTCTATTGGCATCTAGTGAATAGTGATAATACAAATTGTGATTAATCCATAAATGATAAGTCTTTGATTTCTTTTTCCTAATGGAAAGAGAGCATAAGGAGCATAACCCCACATTTAATTTTATTGAAACCTCAAAATATATCAAAAATTTAAAAACATGGAACATATATTATCTGAATGAATTCAGAAACACAAAAATCCTATTTGTCCACATCACAACATATCCTCTTCTTGATCTTTGAAAATTGCATAAAAATAAACGTAATAAGATATAGGCTTTCATTTATATCATACAGTTTGCAAGATTTCCTTCTATCTCCCATTAATCACAGTATTAACAGTTCTGATACTCTCCATTCTCTATCCTTTAAGAAAACATTTCAGAGTTCATGAAATGCTCCAAAATGTTGCTGATATTCAGAAAAAATAATTTAAATATAAAAACCTCATGGCTGTTTTTCTAATATACGTTAATCGCCATGACTTATGGCGAATGTGCTATTATTTGTACATGTTCTACTCCATTTTGAGGAGTCAAAAAATAAAACATGATCCATATTAATATTTTAAAGTAGTAATTACTTTTGCTATTATCACTTTGGAATTACCACAAGGCATCTTTCACCTTAAAAATATTGCATTTACCTCGTTCAGTTGAAAACAGTTATCATACACATAAGACAAACCCACAATTAGCTTATTTGCTCTGTCTAAACCAAATCGCTCCCCCTTTCTAGGCTGTGAGTGTAGTTGCTGCCAGGCTATGGAGAATTCCACAGATTTGACCTTATCGGACTGAACCTCAGACCAAGAAATGAAACACAAGAGTAAATCTACTTAATATTCCAGCAAATAAACAGTATCTAAAAATTTCAGAGCTGAAATATCCAAACATATTTTTTAAATCTATAATTGCACAGCAGACCTGAATTTCATAGATAGGAATTATTATAAACTTTGAGCAGAATTTACTGGTCTGAGGCCATAGGCTTGTTGAAGGAAAACAGGATGACTAAATGTCCCAAAATTGCTGCATTTGTTTCTGCCAAAGATTTCATAAAAGAAAAAAAATCTGTACTTTAGAAAACAAATATCAGAAATATTTTTCATATATAAATAACTAAAAGTTGGCTGCTTCCAGTCACCTTGATTCCCCAAACTCGAGTAAACCACATTGTGGAGATGTGTCTCACATATAACCTTGCCCTTTGTCATTTTCATAAACGAAAAGCAAATAAACAGCAATTGTCGCCACTCTAAAATGCACGGCCGCGCTCGGTGGCATTTATCCTTCCGCCTTCCCCCATTTATTATTGTCGGTACACTGTTTGCCACCAACAATGCCGAGGAGGTCTGACATAGGGAGGGTAAGAGACGCAGATGGACAGCGCCTATTATCTCTTCCCTTCTCTCTCTTGCCCTTTTATGGCCTGTAACTTCATTCAATCTGCAGCTACATTTATGTCCCTTTTACAACAAAAAGGGTCATAACGCTGCCTCTGCTAATAGTGAAATTGCCTAATTTCTTCATCTTCTTTTAAGTCTCAGGACTGGTCCCCATCTCCAGTTAAGCCTGGGTTTGTCCCGTCAACTTTGAAAATGTTGGTCCTGTTGAGGCTCTGCAGCCTGCCAGGGCTGCCTGGGTGTGCGAAGCCCTCAGGCATAGGGGAGGAGAGGCCTGAGGGAGACAGCTCTGGGACACCTTCTAGAAATACATCCCTAGTGGTTTGAGTGTCCCCAGAGGTGGCAGGTTTGGAACCCTTTAACTAGCTGAGGGTCAGCTGACACCCAGAGGGCCCCAGTGCAGGAATGCGAAGAATTTGCTTGCTCAGAAGATGAGAACTAGAGAGACTCCCCCATTCTGAGCCCAGCGCACGCCGGCTGGGGACCAGCAGGGCCTCTCTGCAGCTGCTGCAAGTGCGGTCGCAGCCGCCGCGCTGGAGACTGCAGGAACTGGGATGCTGGAAGAGCCTGGCAGCTGCTCCTGGACTGCGGCCCCTGACCCCTCTCCCCCGCCCCGCAGCCTGTTTCTCTCTCTCTCTCTCTCTCTCTCTCTCTCTCTCTTTCTCTCTCCTCTTTTTCTTTTACTCTTTGCCCTGTAGCAAGCCTACTATAAAACAGAAAATCTTCCCCATGTTGTGGGGAGATCCTTCAGGAGAGGTAGCTGGGGTATAGTAGTTCGGGCGGATAACAAAGCCAGGCTCTCAGCACTCCTGTCTCTGCAGCAGCTAAATGTTTCCCCTCTCCTGCTGCCGCCCACCACTGCAGAGCATTGTCAGCCTTGCTCTGAGAACTAACTCCCATATAGTCTCCTCCTCCTTTCAGATTTTCAAAGAGGCCCCCCCAACCCCCAGGAAAAACACCAGAGGCTTTGTAGAAGGGAGGTAAAAACAAACCTCAAGGCAACTTCGTATTTTGCACCTGAGATTTTACTCTGATTTCTTTATTAGAAAACGGATCTTTTCAAGTACAGCACAATAAAATAAAGCTCAAATGGATGAATGTGGCAGGTTGGGGAGCAATTAGCTGCTAATTTGGGAAAGCGCTTCTTGATTTTCCTGACCAGCCCATTCATGTTCCTTCCCTTCCTAAGATCTTCTTCCCTGTTCAAGGCTAAAAGCTGGCTATGATTCAGCTCATAAAAATATGTCACAGCAATCGGAATTTACCTTTTGACCTTCTACCCGCTCACTGCCACCTCTCCTCTGCGCGCGCGGGCACACACACACACACACACACACACAGAGAGAGAGAGAGAGAGAGAGAGAGAGAGAGAGAGAGAGAGAATTTCAGTAATCAGCCGTTTTCATTTCACAGATGGTAATGTTGCTGGTGAAAACTGCCTTTTGTAAAAGGTAATTTGTAAAATCCTCATGACATGAATTATTTGTCATCTTCCTATTACAAGTGTTCTATATGAAATTTGTTTGTGGATCCGTCCACATGATCTTATTCCCTATTTCACATGGTGAGTATAAAGCCTCAGAGATTCTAGGCATTCTAACGAAAACGTAAGAGCAATAGTGGAGACAGAGTTGAGTCCAAACTATATGAGCGGAGTTTCCTAGTTTTTCTGACAACCCTCACCTTTCCAAATAATTTCTTCCTCCTTTTGTACAGTGAAAGCCCCATTACCAGTGCTGGAAGAAGAAAAAAAAAAAAAAAAAACAGTGCTAAGTGTTTTTGGACAATTTCTTTTTGTGTGTGTGAAGCTCGAAAAGCCAAGAAAATGGGCAAAATACTGAATCAGGCCACCAGGGCCAGTTCAAATGCACACAGAGGCATTTTTACCTCGTTATTTGAACTATTACTAAATAAAATGCTTTTCTTCCTTGTAGTGTGGCAAAGTACTAGTTTTCCCAAACATGAATACAAGTTCTGGGGAAAAGTTAGATATAACATAATATTTGACTACAGTGCCTTACCCTCTCCAATTAACAGGAATTCCTTGTCCTTACTGTACTTTCTGAAATGGTGGCAGAACCTCCACTCATGATTGGAAGCACTTTCAAGATGTTCAAGGAGGTCTTGAATTCAAAGGTTTGGGGGTAAAATGAACGAGTTTAAACATTGTTTTCTTCTCCATGCACACAGTGACTAGAAATGAAGAATCAGAATAGTATCTGACAATTCAGTACCAGATGCTGAAGTCATGACTTAATTCACATGTCAAAAATAAATTTGCCAGGCAAGAATTAAAGAGGGTTTAACATTATTATAATCATGGGGTTTGGGAGACAATTATTTTTCCTTTTCGTGTTTACACACCAATGCTCTGAGGACTGACAGTGTTGTACCTAGAAAACAGAATTTGGGAATCTATAAACAATTGCATATGAAGTTTTTTTATTAGCATAATTTTTCCTAAATTTAATAGGAAGCTTCTTCAATTTTCCTGAAGTCATTGTTCATGTTTTAAAATGGCATTTCTCTTTAGCAAAGCCTAGACAATGGCAGTTTAACAACTTTTAAATGATGGTTTAGAGAATGACAATTTCATACTATTACTAAATACCTACAAGATGGCTAAGGATTTTGAGAGGATAGGGGAAATACGAAAGTCATTTTTTTTTAAATATAATGTCAGCTTTGGTTGAAATTTTTAGCAGTAAAGACTTAAAGATAAATCTACAAATACACCTACATGCACTTCATCATTGTCATGGGCTTCGTAGGGGTCGTCCATTTTTCCTGGAAACGGCACCAACTGCTGGTTGAAAATATTTGTCCTGAAATTCTTTGCACTTTAAATAAACTAATACTTCAAAATCTGCCATGTGTCCCCCATTCATCTTTAAAGATAGTCCTTGTGCGGGCACATGTGCATGTGTGTGTGATTTAAAATGTTTCTCCCATTTTGTTCCATCTCTAGAAGTCCTTTAACTGAATGTAACTTTGATAGTGACTCAGTAAATTAAGGCAGACATATATTTATTTAAGGTTTTTTTCTATGATTCATCTCATGCTTAAAAAGGACAATAATTCATTTTAAAATGGAGCCCATGTTGATTTTCTGTTCTTTTCTCCCTGTATTAAAAGGTCTCCATGTGGGTTTACCACGATGAACATCGCAAAGGGAAAACAGCTTCATTTGGCATTTTTAATCTAAGAGAAATTCTCACCCGCTTTTCCCATAGAGAGGAAGATAATATGATAACCTTCTGATTATATACATAAGCGGAACCTGATCAGCTTCTCTTGTGGTTCATTTTTTTAAGGGCAAGTTCCAGTTGGATTGTACTAATGCACATATTCATGAATCTCTCCACACAGGGTTTACTGCTCTCCAGGGAACCCTTGAAGTATGCATCATTGTTTCAATGAAGTATCTTCATTATAAAACATGGGGACTATAAAAGGTGAGCACATTTGCCACAGCTTAATATAATAGCTGGTCTCACTTTCTTTTGCTATGATTTTAGCCTCCTTCCTTCCCTCTTTCCTTCCTTTCTTCTTTCTTTCTTGTCTTCCTTTCTTCTTTTCTTCTTTATTGCAACAAATAAAAAAAAATGACCAAGAATCCTGATATCAGATATCAAATTAGAAGAAACATCTTTTTCTTTCAAAATCAAATTGAATCTCCTTCGAAGGGTTATACAGATGAATTAGGAGTCAAAACACTAAAATTAAAAAATTCTTACACTTAATTCAAATGTTTTTATGTGATATAAAGAACTTTATGGAAATTTTGGGTATCTGCATATGCATAAGTTTCTAACATTGAAAATGCTAGGTCAAAGGTGAAAGTGCAGTAAGGCAAAAGTATAATAATAAGTAGGTAAACACTTTTAAGGCAGGCAAAGTGAGGCATTGCTTCAGAATAACACATGAAAATCGATTCACATGTTCGTCATGGCATCTCAGTCATTGTCAAGCAGACTGAAACTCTTGGTTGATCATTCTATTATTTATATTTGCTCTAAACATACATATGCTAATATTTCTCTTTTCTGTGGAGTTCTTCTAGAGAACCTGAGCTTTAGAGAGTTCTACTAATGCTCATGTTACAAAGAGGCCTTTATTAGAAACGACATGAATGAGGCACTGAATAAAACTACAAAAGCTCCACACTGGAAGTGGGAATAATGGGGTGCTTTATAAGGAAGGAACACTGTCTTTGGGGTATGAAGGACAGTTTAGCATGACATCGATTACAAGGGAACAAAGGAGTTATGTAGCTCACAAATTAGGGCATTCAGATCCAGATATATTAGTGGTGGAGGGTAAAGAATTTGGAATTCGGTGTAAAATGATATTGTGATCTAACATAGCACACAATGGAATGTGACATTCCCTGAATGCAGGCTGTATAGTGATCAAAATAGACTGTGCCAGTCATATATAGCTGATACTTTGCAACTCTTTAGTGATTAGCAACCAAAGGCAGTGATTCTTAGTGGCACTGAAAATGAGAAGACAGAATCTATGGTAAGACAGGAAATGACAAATGCAATTCAGCACAACACATATCCCAGTTTCCTGAAGTTTCTCGGTGGAAATTTAGTCAAGGATAGTATTTGTAAGATGTATAAGAGCAACAGTACAATGAAATGGAGTCAGTGACTTACTGTTGCAATTTAAGTTACCAGTTCAGACAAATGATCAATCTTTAATCTCTATTATTTGGTATGTCATGAGTTGGACAGGGGAATGAAAAATAAAGATGAATATGTGGTCACAACCTGTAGGAAATCTTTGACTAATTGACAGAATGGGTATTATACTGATACAATCCATTCTTCTCCATTTCTATAGAAGCTACCAATCCCAGAGTAGTTCCACAGTGCTAAATAGACTATATTATCTTACATCTTTGAATTTTGTGAGTATATGATTGATTATCTATTCACTCTCATTCCTTCACCTTCCCACCCTCTAACTTCATAATGTATCCCACACCTAGAAACTTTTGCACCTTACTACACTTAGTTTATATCTTACGCAGACACGTTCCTCTCCATTACATACTCCCTGTGCTATCCCCTTCCCACCTGCGTACGTGCCCTTCACTACTCTTACAGCTACATGTATCTATTGACTAATGAGTTGGAATCTCCATCCTCATTCCTCATTTCTGAGCCCACATATGAATCACTCACTCATTCCCAAATTTCTGAATTTCTCGCAGGATTCTGAATTCAGTTCTTCCACAAATGAATTTGTATTTTCTTCCTGTGTCTTCCAATTTAACCTTTCTGTTTCTAAAATGTGTTTTCTCATGTGGATCCATGGCCTATATTGGGTGCCATTTATAGCCAGATATTTCTTTCCCACCAGCCAATTCCTGAATAGCCACTTTGAGAATTCTATTAATTACAAACTGTTTGGCTCTTTTTCTTAGGCTTATAATTAACTAGCTCTTACAACTTAAATCAACCCATTTCTATTATTCTATATTTTTCCACAAGGCCCTGTGCTTGTTACTTCATATTTTGTTTACCTGGTAGATGCTGGCATCTCCCTGATGCTGCCTTCTTTCTCCCTGTTATCTTTTTGAATTTCCCACATAACTATATTCTGCTGTAGGCCAAAACAGTTTCTTTATGAACCAATGCTAATACAAAATATTTGCAGCATACTGAGAGATATCTCACATCATTCCTTTTCAACGTTTCTATCTCCTTATTGAGTTCTTTCTCAAATCCTGGCTTTCTTGTCACTTTTTTTATGTTTTTTTGTGTTTTCTTGGTAATCAGTCAGGCACTTTTTCTCCTTAAATATTTTCCCCTTGATACCATGAAGATGTTTCTTTGTTTTTTCCCTAAGTTTCTTGAATTCTTTGATGGATTCCATGATTGTTCTTTTGCATTCCTTGTCCTGATGTTAATTTAGATAATTCTCATTGTGTTGTAATTAGGGGAGAGGTGTGCGGGTTGTATGTTCCCCAGCCGCCGCTGGTTGCCTACACCCGAAATAACCACGTGAGGACGGTATTCATTTAAACTCTGCCTGGCTTATTATCACTAGCCTTTTCCCGGCTAGCCCTCACCTGTTCTAAATCTGACAGAGTAAACTTGAGCAGAGAAGAAGGTATGCATGTGGCTTCAGCCTAGTGATTAGAAATAACTTGGGTGGAATGAGGTCAAGTGGAGAGAAAGAACCAATGAAGAATATGAGGGGTGTCCGGGCAAAAGTCTATGGTTTGGTTGTGATATAGGCTGAGGTGGTCAGATAAATCCTGATGACTAAATAAGGGTCTGGAATAGATTGAGTGGGCACAGGTGGGAATCTGGGTGACTGAAGAAAAAACATGAATGAGTAATGTCATGAGACTCACTGTCTAGATCCTGGAGAAAGTTATGAGAAATCTTGCTGGATGCAAAGATGGGTTACAGAGTAGAAGGGACCCATGGGTGATAGCAGGCAAGGTGGGTCCTGGCATAATCCCAGATAGTTACCAGACTAGGTATGGAAGTTGAATGTGAGACCTTGGCTATATCTGATATGTTGGGAAAAGGCATGAGTGGGAAGTCAGGTAGACATATAGAACTAGACACTGGAAAAGGCTGTAGGAGATTGGCTGGACAGAAAAATTATCTGCAGACCAGAAAGGACCTCTATAATTTTACTCTATTTCCTACCCAGATGCTTTTAAACCTATTCAAGAAATAGTTCCTTGGCTGGGAAGATGGCTCAATAGATGACTTATTTGCCACATATGAATGAGAATATGACTTCCAGTCCTCAGAACCAACATAAAACACAGTATGGTATCATAACGAGAGAATTTCAAGAAAGTCATTGACCAATTAGCCTGCCATAGGCAGCAGTGATCAACAAGACAAAAATATACCAATTAAAATGGGTTAAAATGGCAGATTGACATCCAAGATTGTATTCTGATTTCTACACATGACATAACATTTATGTAATTATTCCTATACATGCATACATATACACATGCATCATATTTATATAAAGACAAATAAAATAGATAAAAAGCTTCTTTTATTTGTGCTGTAGGAAATCCTTAACCTAGTAACCTTTAAGTTACCTGGGCACGACCTTCTATACTATAGTGCTGATATAAACCACATGCTCTCTTTCTTTTCTGGCTGCTGGATACCTGTTTTGAGGTGAGGCCTACGATTGTGAGTCTACCCCCGAATAAATAACCCTTTACTATATTCAGTTCTGAGCAAGTGTGGGATTTCTTTTTAACATCCCTCTTTATCTGGTGCCCAGCTCCACACTTACTGGATGGACTGGTCCAAAAGGTCCAAATGGTCCATGACACAGATGGTCTCCCACCCCCACCGGCCTGACTTGCTTTTACCATCTAAGTGGTTTTGTTCTTAAAACCCCTCCACAGCAGAGCTAAGTGTGCAGCAACTTGGAAAATTTCCAAGCTTGCACACAGTTCATCCTACCACTGCCATGTTCCCTACCACATGGTAACTTGCATGCTTATGGTTTATGCTCCCTGATTATAAGTTCTGGGCTCCTTCCTCTGTATACGCAGTTAATTTGACCAGCACCAAGGCAGAAGGCTGGAGCTGCACAGGACTATTCGTGCCACCATTGGTTGTGCTGCAGGTCACGACTCTGTAACTGTGACACCTGCTAGATAATAAAGATTATTACACGAAAAACAATTTATCAGATGTCATAAAACAGGTAACTATTTGATGAATTAATACATTAAGACTTGAAATTTATATAATTGTGATAACATTAGCTTGCAAAATTTTAATAACCTTTTACTGATACTATGGATCTGCAAGGCTTATATGGTTATTGTAATACATCCATTTATTGAATTTTGGGACTCAGTTTTTTTCTTTATATTGTATCCTTATGAAAATGGTTTGATAATGGAGCCAAGAATGAGGCACTTTTAGAAATGATACATGATTTACAGGCTAATAATGAACAGCTAGCTGACAGGATTAATACCATCAAAAATCAAAAGTTACCTGAAAAAAAATACTATTGAAAAGGATAACATTAATTTGACAGACAAACTTCCATCCATGTCAAAGGGTACTGAGAAATTATCTGAAAGAATTCATACTGTTGAATTTGATAATCAAAACATGTTAAAAAGCTATGATAGGTTAGCAAATATAGTATTTCTCCAGGAAGGCAATCTGCAAGCTATCCAAATAATGTCCAAGGAAGAGGTGTTATCTTTAAAGGAAAAAGTTCAGACCTTGGAATCACATATGCAGAATGAGGACCAGAGGCTAGAGGCCACAATAAAAGCACTAGAAATATACACAGGCCAGGAAATCCAGGCCTTAGAAAAGACAGTAGTAAAAAGATTTGAAACAATTGAGGATATTATTAGAGTTGATGAGCAGGGAAAGAAGGTACAAAAACAGGATTTAACATTGCCAGTAGATGTCAGAGATGACTTATCCAGGGTTTTAGCTTTCTACCCTGTAATCTACTCTGACAAAGCATCAAGTTCTAAATGTCCAAAAGATTCCAAAGAAGGTAGATGGATACCTATCAGAATTAATGATCTAAATGAAATTAAGCTAGCAGTAGTATCCTATGACTTACATTCATCATTTGTTAAGGAAATGGTAAAGGCATGGGCTTCTAGCATTGAGGGCACCCAACATGACTGGCTTCTGTGGAAATGTTACTTGCGAGAAGAGGCAGAAATTTTAGAACAACATGGAAAAGTAAAAGGCTTTAAGACTTCCCAAGGTCAAATTCTTGGCAAGGGCACTTACACTGACCCACAGGCTCAAGGTCTTTATGCTGAACAAATCTTGTCCCTATGCCATAAAGCAGTCTATATGGTTGTGAAAGGATTCAAGAACTAAGAAAATGAGTTGAATCATATTAAACAGAGCCAGAGATAACCCTTTAGTGGATTTTTTTTTTACAAAGATTAACTAAGGCTATATAAATAGGAGTAACAGACCCAGATGCTAGATGAGTACTTATTAAATATCTGACTTTTGAAAATGCCAACTTATAATGCCAAAAAGTACTTGGACCTTCAAAGGTTAGATCAGCACCAATGGATGAATAGATTTTGCATACAATGAACATTGAGACATTTGAACATAATATTGAATCTTTTCCCAAGAGAATGTTGAGCACCAAAGACACTCCACTTGGAGCTTGTTTTCTTCTTGGCAAAACAGGCCTTTGGACAAGAAACTGCATATGCATTGAGCACTGACAAAATGCACCATGACATGAGACAGAAACTCTGAGTTTTTCTCTTAATAACAGACTTGGAATTAGAGAGGGACTGAACCAGAGTCCAGCTCCAAAACCAGCGCTATAAATTTAGAAACATAAATACACACACAAACACACACACATTCACATATTTCACACTTTCATACTTACCGAACCTATTTGGTTTTCTTGATATTCAAACATCCAGGTTCCCTTGAATTTTTTTCCAAGATGAGTGTTTTCCTGCAAAGACAAGAACAGAACCCTGCCCCCATTCTATATGTTTTTCTTACAACCTGTATAATTATTATCATTATGGATGA
>JAQHUG010000328.1:488360-500556 GCA_028555095.1 Dicrostonyx torquatus | reverse complement strand
TGATTTCCCTGATTTATTAGCATCAGTATAAAATGTACGGGCTCTGGTTATTGGAGCATCGTGTACAATTCGAGGAATTGTACATTGGCTGAAGGAGAACAAGCTCTGCAGCAGTTGAAGACTAGATAGTCGTAGTTACTTTCTTCTCATGACTTAGCCAAGTTATTTACAATACAAGACTTAGACTCCTTAAGATAAGATAATTACTGAAACATTCATCACATGTTTCTTGCTTGACATTGTTTATGCTCGTTGTAATTCTAATTTTTATACACAATATTTGTTCCTATTATATATAATTTTGTATTAGAACTGTCTTATTTAAACAAAAGAGGGAGGTGCTGTAGTAAAACCTTCAGCCAGTAGCCTTGAAGTTACCCACCCAATGGACATGGCCTTTTGTACTATAAATGCCAATGTAAAGCTCATGCTCCCCTTTCTTCCAGCTGAGGACTGTGATCTGTGAGTCTACCCATAAATAAATAACCTTTCATTATATTCAATTCTGAGCTATTGTGGGATTTCTTTATAGCATCTCTCTTCAACTTTGTACTAAAAAATTAATTTTCCCAGTAAACAAAGAGTTAAATGTATTAGTGTACAAAAATAAACTACTAAAATACATATCCTACTTAGAGATGAAAACTCAAAGTGAATCATTATTCATTTTATTTAATCTTGAGAACATTTATTAAATAATGTTCATTTAGTTTCAGAGTGTAAAATATTTAGAATTCTATCATAAAATTATGTACAATGCATACTTTTCTATTTTAACAGTAATAAATATTCTCTGACATATTTGGATCCCACTGAATCCATTTGGATTACTTTGAAATGCATGTAATATATATACTAATAAAATAATCACTACTGTCTAGAACACAGGTTTAAGCTGTGGGTCCATCTGCATATGAAAGTAGACATTCAGAAAAAAAATTGTCAATAGTAAAGGGTTTCTGGATGTGTGAAGGAAAAATTCATTAAAAATGTAATGCATGGTGAATTTGAGATATTTCTGGTAATATTAGTACCTGTTACCTTGCAAAACTTCTGAGCACTTTTTCAAGCCATACAATACCAACAAATACCACGTGATATATACTGGCTCAGATTACATATTTTGTTTTACCAACTTCACTTTTCACTACATGTATTGTTTGCTGGTCATATTAAAACCTAATGACATAATTATAGAAAACAAAGATAATATTTTTCCATCATTATTTTCAGCAGTAAACTATCAAGTTAATATATATTTGGATTTTATTGTGACTTACTACTGTATTTCAAAAATTGCTGTTTGAGTAATTGCTGGTTTGAACCTTACAAGGAACATAAACCATTAAATAAATTAAGATTGTTGATAGGACAGAATTCATAACAATTTCTGAAATCACCATAAACGTTCTTCTGCTAGTATGTTCTAATTATTGATTTTTAACTGGTATTCTCAACTTTGATGATAATGAAATTAAAAATCAATCAATTTTAAAAGACATTGAAGATGCCATATACCCTGTAATATTAATATTCAGCCAGGATCTGATCTTTTCATAAAATAAACAAACATATCATCTCACTATTAAAATTTGGTTGTTTTTACCAAGTAATAAAATTATGTATGCATCCCCCAGAATTGTTTTTAAATTGATTTCATCATGATTTAATTTTTAGTAAATATTTAAGTAATATCATGTGTACATATATGTATGTATGTATATTGGTCATGAAGTACAGATTTCTCTTGCAGAAGGAGATAGTGAGTAGGGAAAGCTTAAGAGAGCCTCATCTACAATGTTAGTTATTAAAGTTACTGATTCTTAAACCCTTAGGAGAAGATGGAGCCTCATGTTTAGATATTAACTCTAGCCTTTAAAAGTTCCATGGCTTTGTAGAGTTTATTGAATGGATCTTAGTCTCAATTTCCTGTCCACAAAACAGGACTCCCAAATCCTACACAGCTAGAAAAGAGCGCTAAGCATTAAGTAAATATGCAGTCAATGTATCCATACCTTAAATCCTTTATACAGAAGGTTAAGATTCTTATTATTGCACACACCATTAACTTAAGGAGAAGGGGAGTGTTTCCTTATTCTCCCCAGACTTTTATAATTTTAATAGGAAAACAAATTAAAGATATGTTGCTACCAAGGATGTTATGAAATCCACGGGTAGACTAAAAGCTTTCAAACATTGTTCATTTGATAAATATTGAAGAAAATGACAAGTAAATCAAACTATAAAAACCTGCACTGTGAGCAGCAATACTTCTCCCAGGAGACAACAAGGATAGAAAACAGAGAAAATAAATATAAAATTAAGTCTCAGATTACATAACTATGAAAAGCATATAATAAAAAAAATATGTTTTCTCTGCTGAATTTTGTGTACATCATGCAGGAGTGAGTGTGTATTTATCATCTTAGGAATTATTTCATGATAATAAATAATGTTAAAATATTTTCCTACCAAAAGGTGCCAGACAATCAAAAAGGCAGATGAGTAAATAAGGGAAAGAATCCTTTCATTTGGAAATCTGTAAGCATTTTTATCTGATCCTTAGAGCTAGGTATGCTGCCAGCCAACAATGCATCACACATCTCCCAAAGAGGACACATAATCGTTAATGTGGCAAAGAGCCAGGCCCTATGTCAATATTATACTCTGTATTTTGCTTGAATTTCACTATTTGCATTGCAATATTTTACTTCTAGATTACACAGTTCCTTTGTGTGAACGCAGCAGCTAGCAAACTTTTGATAGAGTTGGAAAATCTACATGAAAGTTATAGAGTCTGGACTGTTAAAAAAAATAAAGGGATAATGTTCATGCCTCTTTCACACAATTCTTTTGAGGCAGAGATTGGATGTCATTTTAAGAAGACAGCATGGCAAGATTTGGGTTTTAAAGATGTGGGCTCAAGTTTCAGCTCTGATATTCAGTGATAGCAGGCACCAAACAGAAAATAACCCATATAGGGGAATATAGGAAAAATATATACAAATATATAAAAGAAATTCCTTTTCAATGGATATCTATATGTGTCTTGTTGCCTCGTAGGACAGGATGCCTTGTGATACCTGCGATCTCTACACAGTGAAAAGGAGGATACCAAATTTTTTTAACACATATTTTAAGATGTTCTTATAGGTCAGGTATTAGAGATAGAATACAGAACAAACCAGATATCCTTCAAAAGAACAACAAAAACAACTCATTAAACTGTATCACAGTACAAACAGAAAAAAACAATCAAAGTAAACAATGTGGACTCAGGAATGATGTGTGTCACATGTGAGCCACAGCAGGAAGGTCGCTGCCCATTTTAGGTTAAGCCGGAGGATGGGATGAAAGGGATGAGAACTGAGAAATATGAGTGGTTTTGGGACCCTTAGGCAAATTTCTGAACATGGCCATATAATTTTGTTTCTTTTGCTGTGAATCAGTACAGCAATGGAAAAGCAACTAGACAGAGGCAGGGGTTTATTTGACTTACAATACAGGTTATAGTTTGTCTTTACAGGGAAGACCCAGAGGACAGAGACAGAGACAAGCTGTCACATATCCATAGTTAAGAACAGAAAGAAAATGCATCCACGATGTCTGTGAGATTTTAGACCCCCCACCCAACCTAAGAAATGGTGCCAACCCCAATGTTCTATCTAGGTCTTCCTATCTGAAAGAACAATTGAGACAGTCTTCTATTGAGGTACTTACTGTCTGATCTGATAAAGACAATTATTCATTTAGATTCTTTTTCCTGGTGATTTTAAGTTGTGGCAAATGGGCATTTGAAACCATTACAACCACTCCTTGTCAAACTGTCACACTAACAAACAAATTACTTTTAAACCTTAACTTTCCCTCTTTTGTCCCCAAGGTCTCAAATTAATCTTATAATACAAAACAAAGTACAATACACTCACGTCCCAATTAAGAAAAAAATGCCCAAAGTGTCTTTTGCTTCATTCTGATTCCTAATGACATTCTGTTATACTCATAGACCTAAGCTTAACATAATCATCACCAGAGAGACTTCATCCAGCAACTATTGAGAACAGATGCAGAGATACACAGCCAAATGTGAGGTGGAGCTTAGAGAATCTTGAAAAGAGGGGGAGGATTATAGGAGCCACAGGGGTCAAGAACACCGCAAGAAAAACCACAGAATAAACTAACCTGTGCTCACAAGCACTTACAGAGACTGAATCCACAGTCAGGGATCTTACATGGATCTGATCTGGCCCCTCTTCGTATGTGCTATGGTTGTATAGTTTGATATTCTTGTGGGGCTCCTAGCAGTGGGAACAGTGGTTGTCTCTGACTCTTTTGTTTCTTTTGGGACCATTTTCTTCCTTTATTCAGCCTTAATATGAGGGAAAGTGCTTGGTCTTACTACAACCTGTCATGCAATGTGTGGTTGACATCCATGAGAGCCCTGCCCTGTAGGAGTGTGTCAAGGGCAAAGTGAAAGTGGGAAGTTGGGAGACTGAAAGGGAGGAAGGAGGGAAATCTGCAGGAGGGATGTAAAAATGAGGGAATAATTTTAAAAATTGTTCAATGTGTCTTAACTATGGGCTCCTACAAAAACAAAGTGTTGTAAATAGAGGCGCAGGCTGTGCGGGGCCGTTTTTTCCCTGCGCCCAGCTCCCGGCCTGTGGGCCTGCTTTTGGCCCTGGCTTATACCCTGAATAATCACTCACAAACTGGATTCATTTAACACACTGCCTGGCCATTAGTTCTGGCCTCTATTGGCTAATTCTCATATCTTATTTCATCCGATTTTAATAGTCTGTAAGTCACCACCAGGTAGTAGGCTTACCAGGAAGATACAGCATGACTGATCCTGGCAGCTTCATGGCAGGCTTTCTTCCTGACCTAGTCTTCTTCCCAGCATACTGTTCTCTTTTCCCCGCCTATCTAAGTCCTGCCCTATCAAAAGGCCAGGCAGCTTTCTTTATTAACCAATGAAAGTAACACAAAATATAGAAAAACCCTCCAACACCAACAAAGTTACAAGGTTAAAAGTTGTTATTCCACAAGGGAGTAATCAGGATATAAAACCAAGCACACTATCATAAAACCAAAATTTAGTAATGTAATTCCAAATTTTGTAGCTCAATGTAAAATACGTATTTGTCAAATTCTGTGTTTTAGAACCCATGGGCAGTCCCCCTTCTCCAGCTCTAAGATCTGAAGCACATGTAGTTTTCCTGCTGGCATGGATAACTCCACTCTACATCTGTAGCTATCCTTGGCAGACATCCAGAGGTCTGATTTTCTCCAGTACCCTGGGGCTTCCCCTGCAACTGAGACTTCCCCTTTATATGTGCCCTCTAAGGACTTATCCGCAAGGACTTGCCATGAGGTGTCAAACTTTAACTACTACAGTGGCTCCTCATTTTTGCGCTTTAAATAATTCAAATCAGTATAAAATGGATCACATATATACATTACCACATTCTATTGAAAGTATGTAATGTAGCTCTTTTGGGAGCCTTTGTTTTCTGATCCTGAAAAAGCATCTTCCTATTGGCCCAGTGAAACGTAAATTATTTCATTTCATTGGTGCTGATTTCATGGTCAGTTACAGCTGCTTCTTCAGCCCTAGCATAATCAGCTCACAATTTCCAAGAAACAAACAAACAAAACAAAACAAAAAAAACCCAATTGTATAAATATCCTTTGGTCTATTTCTTGATGAAATCTTGAAATCTCTAATCCCTCATATAACCTCATGAGCTAGTGCTCCACAATGGATATTTCTCTCAGTATTAGTCTTTTTTATACTCCCATGACAAAAAAAAAAAAAACCATTAAGCTCAGAGTACTAAACAGGTATTTCAGTCCAAGGTTCCAATCACTTCCACTATCTTTCAATAAAATATCTCAAAGGCATAAAAAAATAACATGGTCAGGCACATCACAACAACCCCACTTCTCTTACACCAGTTTCCAATCTAATTTCATTTCTGTTGCAATGTTTAAAAAACACCCTGATCCAAAACAACTAAGGAAAGACAGGTTATGACTTTCTGTATAAGTGCTGTTTTTATTGGTTCATAAATAAAGATGTTTTGGCCAATGGCTTAACAGAACAAAGCCATGAACTCAACGCTTCAAAAAATGTTCAGAACGGAGTCACAGTCAATGTTTTGGGCTCTGAGAAGTGACAACAGAACAAAGTGAAATCAGATGACTCTTAGTTGGTGGAAAATGACTCAATAGTTTTTATATCCTTTACCTGAATCTAATGTCCAATCTTTATGATGGTGTGGACAGGTAAAATGATGAAAAATAAACATCTAAATTTAAAAAGTATCCAAAATAAAAAAGTATTCATGCCATTTTAATACCCATGAATGTTTTGTTTTGTTTTGTTTTGTTTTGTCTATTGGATTTTCCTCTATATCATACTTCTCCCTCTGTCTTCTGCTATGGGTTCCCATGGTATTTTTGACCAGTTGTGCCTAGTCTCATGAGAAGCTAATTCATCCAACAGAAAGGAAACCTGGGCCTACTGCTGTTTCCTTGAAGCCCTCCTTCACCTTTAGGTTGCCTTGCTAGTATACCCAACCCAGCCATAGTGCACGCACCCTGCTGTGTGTCTAGAGTAATTCAAGAAAAAAAAACAAGCAGCTCATTTGGAATATAAATTAATAGCCCCTTGTGCATACACAATGACAATGTCTGCCTTGTGTTCATTATTATTAACTGGAGCTGAAAAAGAAGTCCTATGTGTAACAGTAAGAGTTAGGAACCTCGTTGTTAATTAGACACATTTGGGTCAGTGGTCGCTTGTGGTAGAAGACAAATAAGAAAATATTTTGACATTATAAGTGTATAAATTAAGAATAATCTGGAAAATATGATCAATGGGGATGTATGGCTCAAAGAAAAGCTAAATCTGAAAAGAAAGAATAATTGTAGTCATTCCTTTCTTGAAGATTTTCTAGGTAGTGGTGAGGACATAAATAAACTCATGAGAACCCTCAGTAACTTATATAAAGAATCTATTTGTGTCACCTGTTTGTGTATATGCTGGTGCTATTCAAATGTAGAAAACCATTGTCTCTACTCTCAAAAATCCATATTTTAGTGGAGGAAGACAAAAATAAAGGCTAGTCAATCATACTATGGTTACTGGAATATTGGTTCTCTAACAGAAGCTGGGGGATGTTTCAAAAGGTAATTATTCAAAATTCTGTATTTTAATAATTCCACAGAATTACACAACTTAATGTGTGAGAACAAAAAATAACATTGAAGTATACATCTTAATTCTACACCATGCTGCAAAGTGAGGGTTTCTGGGGAGATAGGATGCCTACTTTCGACTTTTTTCTTAGCTTAGACACCAACCAGGAAAACCACAGAAGACCTCACATTTCAGAATCCTTAACAGCTAGATTTCATTTTCATATCCTGCAAGAACATTAGTTTATAAGGAAACAGATAACTAACTTAGATAAATTCTGATTCTTGTCTGGGGGACTATCAGTAAAAAGAAAATGAAAGACACTAGGAAAAGGTGGATGATTCACATTTGGGGAACTAGCTGATGTTAGTTTCAATTTTCTTCAATTAAGATGAATGTTAGTGAGGATGTTAACCCTGTCATTCTGGCTTAAGTCCAGCAAAGGTAATTACATTGCACTTACCTAAATTCTCTTTAGGTCCAAAGACATCCTTCATTTTCACCTCATCATTGTTTTGATATTGCTGCACATAAATAGAGGACACATTTAACCCCTAGAATGGTAGCATCTCTAATGACACAAACTTGATTTTTCTGCATTCTATCAGTATAAATTCACTTTTTAGAGGAAAGGTATTTGAACATGTAATGCAATAAAGGAAATGAAACCATATATAATTGCTTCTGAAGGTAAAACAAAACAAAACAAAAAACAAAAAAAAATCCAATTGAATGAATTGTCTTTGACAGGGTCTGTGCAGTAATGGGAGATTCCCTTAGCTTGCCGTGCTCACAAATGTAAGATCATTATCATTAGATCGTTAAAATACCAACAAGCAAAATATGAAGAGATTGAAAGTCACCTTTAAAAATCACCCCAAAAGTTCAGTCTCAATTATCTACAATCAATGTCATTCTCCTTCACTAGAAATTGGTAGCAGAGAACAAATTCTAAGAAGAGGAAAATTTAAGAGCACAATTGATACTGACATTTTATCAATGGAAGTATGTGTCTAAGCCATCTTTGCCCAAGCATCAAGACTCTGTGTATTTCTATGCTCTACTTGGCTTGTGCTCTGCTCACATTTCTTGTGGGGCTAGTAACCATTTTTCACAAACAACCTTTACTACTAGTGTTTGTGATCTTTCATGAAGATTTCATCTATAGATATGTACAGAGCTCCATGAACTTTAAGATGGAAAACGATATAAACATTTAAAATTTACCAGGAAATCTCTTTCTCTCTGCAATAACTATGAGTAAATCTGTTGAGAGTTTGTAAATCATAAAATTAGCCTAATTTTTAATAGCAATAAAAGTATAATAGATATGGTATAAATAAGATAGATATTGATTATAAAACATACAGTTAAAAATAGATAAGGAAATAAAGTATAGGACAATAATTGTAACTGAACCAAAGTCGGGTGCAGGTGACATAAAAGAAAAAGAAAAATATAAAAAGATGGCATTTAATACAATATTAATATAAGACAAATTAGAATTTCATAGTTAGCATAAATATAGTTTTAACAAATTTTCAAAACTAACAATGTAATACTCAGTGAAGTATAGTATGGCTGACTGTGTAAAACCAATAGTCCCTTTGAAGGAAATTTCTTCATATTTCCAAGAACTTTAAAAATGATAGCTTTTCCAAGAAGACTAACCCTGGATGTCCACTGTAGGAAAATAATAGTTTGAATAGATAAAGGATTAAAGAAAACTAAACGTTTTATGTAGCAAAACAGCCTTTCAATCAGTCAAAAGAAAGGGTAACTGTTCAGCAAGAGAGGCCAATACACTTACTTGACTGAAGCTACAGAAAATGTGACTTCTGTTACAAACCTCATATGTTACCTGATACATAGAATGAGAAGAAATGTAGAGCAAGTTAGCAGCCATGGGAGTGCCAAGGTGAGGCAGGCTACACCACCGAACATTCGAAGCAGTTCTCACTCAAGTATAGTTCTCCAAGCAAAGCTCAAGGAATATAGAAGAAACAGCCCTGCTGTATGCATGGAATGAGGACCGCACGTTACAGAAAAGGCCACCATAAAGGTACAAGCATATGAAATCACTAACAGTGATCATGAAATATCACATAGGTTGGAATGACTGACAGAGTGAAGGACTGGGATAGGAGTTTCAAGGAAAAAAAAAGGTAAAGATAAGTACTTGATCCTGGGAGCTCTTGTATTGATCTATAATTGTACATAGAACATCAGTAGGCATGGGCTTGGGTTTTTATTGTGAGAAGGATGTTGCAAAAGGCAGCAGGCTGTGTCCCACCGCCAAGAAGTGGGGCCGTTTTTCCCAGTGCCTGGCTCCCAGCTGCCCAGCTAGCTTATGCCCAAAATAACCACACAAGAACTGTATTCATTTAAACTCTGCCTGGCCCATTATCACTAGCCTCTTCTTGGCTAACCCTCACATCATAAACTAACCCATTCCTAATAATCTGTGTGTCCCCACGAGGTGGTGACTTACCGGAAAAGTCTAACCTGCATCCATCTCTGGCAGGAGCATCATGGCGTCTCTGGCAGTGCCTTCGTTCTCACCGCCTTCCATTCTGTCTACTCCATCTACCTAAGGGCTGTGTCCTATCTTACAGGCCAGGCATTCTCTTTATTAACCAATGAAAGCACACAAAATAGAGAAGAACCCTCTTACACCAGAAGGAAAATAGCATATGTGACATACTTTAGCAGTATTAACAGTTGTATTGAGAAAAAAACTTTTGATAAAAGAATAGAATCAGAGAAAACTCTTGGAGAAGATGTTGGTCATACAGACAGGCATTGATGGAGGCTTAGACCAAAACAGAAAAGAAATTAAAAGTGATAATATGAGAGTACTTTGAAGACATTTGAAGAGATTACTAACAATAACTAACAATCTGGAATTGGGGAGGCATAAAAGAAGAGAAAAATCATGGATTACTTTCAGGAGTTTGTACCTAAGCAGTTAGTTGTGAGGGCTGAGTTGAGATACATGGAGGTTAAAAATGCTGAACAAACACTGTTGACAATGGAAAAGACAAGAAAGTCTAATTAAAGTATTTGACTTGACATGTTAAGTATATACAAAGAGGATGGGTGTTTGTAATCTTGGAGTTCAATGTAAAAGTCTAGACAAGAGACACAAAGATGAGCATCAGAAACTAAGAGTATTAGGGAAATGATGCTAGAATCAGAATGTATACAGACAGCAGTAACTGAAGATGGTTCTCTTACATCTCCTTGCACTAGGAGCTTAAGAAGCAAATGAGTTATTGCAGAGGAGCTGTTGACAAGATAGGAGAAGGCAGGATAGTACTCCTGAATTTAGAGTGAAGAAATTATGGAAGAGAAGAAGTACAGACTACTTTAAGTGATTTTGACATTTAAGATGAAGGCCAATCATTGTTCCTAGTGCTTAGTCATACAGAAGTCATTGTTAACTTATATAAAGACCATATTTGTCAAGTGGGGGAAATAAACATTCATCTCAAGTATGTTTAGGTTAAAAAAAAACAGAGTTGGGCATATGGCTCAGACAATAGAGTACTGAACAAGACCTTAGATCTTGTTACAGCTTGAATCTGCTGACATAGAGAGAATTATTGGGAGACTAGCTAACTCTTCACCATGTACTGTATGTAATAAACATGCCTGGAGCTCTGCGTTAAAAGATCAGGGTAGTGGTTAGAAAAGACCACCCAGTCCTGACTGTACCACATATGTGTCTGTGTGTCTTTGTGTTCTTCATTCCCTAGTTGCCTATAGGCAGGGTACTGGAATCAAAGTCACAGTATATAGGTTTGTGGCAATCTTATGCCATCATTGAGATTTTTACTTTTATTATAGTCCATAGCAGAGTTCATAAGTTGCTCTAGAAAATTCTCCATACGTGTGAAGTAATCTTTGTATATTTAGTTTTGTTTTTACAGATGCACAGATGCCAAAAAAGAAAAATTAAAATAGAGTATATGCACACACACACACACACACACAGAGAGAGAGAGAGAGAGAGAGAGAGAGAGAGAGAGAGAGACACTCACAAAGAAATATAAACATCTAAAGCAAACCCAAGCCAGAGAGCTCATAATGACTTTTCAATGATAGGCATTTTATGTACCATGTTCTGGCTGAAAGTATAAGTAAATCATCTTACTCAATGATCTCGGCTTCTCTAAGAAGAAGATGGCTTTAGCTTCTTTCTTCTATAATGGGTAACTAAAACTTAGATAGTTTACACATTTGTTCTATTGTCACTGCACTAGCAAAGACTAAGAGTTGAAATCCTAATCCCAGGGGGGATTAACAACCAGATTAATTACCTTAACAGCCAAATGCTTGGTAATATCAAATATATACCAGACATTTGCATACATCTCCAAGGACTATGATTAAATTTGGATGGACCCTGAATGGGTCTGAGCTAGGTCTTCTGCATATATGTTTTGGTTTATAGCTTGGTGTTCTTGTGGGACTCTGAAAAATGGGACATGATCTGGTATCTCTTACATTTTTGCCTGTGCTTGGGTCTTGTTAGATGATGTTGCCTTGTTAGATGATGTGGCCATGTTAAGTGGCTATCCCAAACATGGAGCCATGGAGCATAGTGACCTACTCTTATCTTTGAGGAAGGACTGGAGGAGTAGTTGGTCTAGGGGAGAGGAAAGGTAGGGGTAGGGATGAAGAGGAGAGGAAGAATGGGAAATTGCAGTCAGGATGTAATGTATGAGAGGTGAATAAAAGAAAAAATAAACAAAATAGAAAAAGAAAGATTTCATTTGGAGTAAGATTCACAATGGTCTCAGCAAAAATAAAAATAAAATAATTTTAAAGCTATGTATGTATGTAATTAAGATTTAATTAGGGAAAGCATAATTTCTACTCTTTTCCTTCATACATAGTTGGATGTATTCATAAAAAGTATGGTTAGCATAATAAATTATTTACTCAACACCTAGCACTCTGATAAATAGCATATATATAGTTTTGAGTGTA
>JAQHUG010000328.1:435002-455152 GCA_028555095.1 Dicrostonyx torquatus | reverse complement strand
ATAAATAAATAAATAAATAAATAGATGCTAAGTGGGTGTGGCTAGGACCAACTCAGTTCAGTCCAACATGGCAGAGGTATGTTCACTGCCTCTGCAAGCCATGCTCACTGTCCCAACTTCAGAAAGAGAGCTGGTCTATATACCGTTGAACAATATGTAAAATGTTGTTCATAGACCCCATTTAAGTGCTCTGTAACAGGACCAGTATGAACCAGGAAGCTGGCTTTTAAAGAAATCACCCCTCTGCTTACAGCCAGCAAACAGAGCCTATCTAAAAAAAGAAAAAAAAAAAATGTGTTACCAAGGAGCTGCCCTTGGCTCCATTTTTCTAGGTCTTGAAGTCCTCTTTTATTCTTAAGCGTTCTTTTAGGTCTTAAGTGGATCAAAGCTCCAGATGGTGGGAGTCAATTTGCTCCCATACAAAAGAGTTCTACAGTTGCCTGGACTGGAGCATAACAAAGATTTATTTATCTTGGGATAAACTCACAGAAAGAGTAGAGATCCCCAGTCCTCTGCATGCACTGGGAACTAGAACTGAATCCAGCAACTAAGAGACCTAAGCAAACTTTTTCATCTGCACTTATAATACATGAAACAATGCCCAAAGTGGGCTACTATCTTAAAAGCTATTAGTTGAAGAAGTTCCCGCACCAAAGTGTCATCTTAATTGTCCATGGTATGTAATTACTTAACTATATTATCTTCCTCTATCATGCCAAACAGTTTGGTTTCTCCTTTTCCTGGTGGTAAATGTTACAAAGTATCATCTCCTTATCCATATCACCCTGGTTTCCTCAATGAGAAAACTTCATGTGCTGAAATATTGTGTTTCTTTTGTTAAAAATTTCTAAAGAACAAAAATAAGTATAATCTTTTAATAAACTACTGCAACTAGACAATGATCAATAATAACTACACAAACTATTGATTAAGAAGCTGACCAAGAATATTTGCAACTGACATATCAGAGTAAAATCAAAACCAAGTGCAATCTCACTATCACAGAAAGACAGAAGAATCAGATAATATGGTCTCTCTGGAATGAAGCAATAGAAAAATACACTACATAACTTTTGTAGATTCCTTGCAGAAGATCATACAAAAGTCAATGCAAATTAGGGAACAGGTTCATATTAAAAATTACTAGTGATTCCAATCATCAAAATCCCATATGCTACAAAATCTTATTTTTTTCATCAAATAAATTGCAATGATAAAGAAGAATTGGGAGTTGTTTATGTGAGGTACTTTAAGAATTTTTGATTCATGGTGGCAGTGCATCCCTATAATCACAACACCAATATCCTAATACCTAAGGGTTCTGAGATCCAGGACAGCCTCTGTGATAAAATGAATTCAAGGTAATACAAAGAATTTATTTGAATAATTTTTTTTTATAAAATCGTGGGGACTAAACACAGTATTTGGAAATTTATTTGACATAGATTGAACAAAAAAGTAAAAAATGTATGAAAAATGAATAAAACTTGTATGTTGCCAATGCATAGATGCTAAAATGTTCAGAATTTGGTGGAAAATAATGCATTGATGATGCCAGGGTGGTAAGTATGAGCATTTGAAGGAAGATGAGTCATGTATTGTAATCTTGTGGAAGCACAAATACAGAGGCACATATCATTCTCTTTATCCAATATTGTTAGTTGGAATTTATCACATTTAGAAATGTGATCAAAATATATTATATGAAAAAATGAACAGTATTATCCAGATTTAAGAAGAATCTTTGTCTATGAAACAACTAGAAGCAGGCTCATCTGAAATCTTTACAAAAGTACTTTATATGCCCTCATGTACACAGTGAAATAAAGCTATTCATATGGTTGAATTCTCAACTACAGAATGAAAGAAAATGCTTAAATTTGGAGGGACTACAGATACTAGAAACCTATTGGGATGTCAGTGTCAAACAAATTCATTATCCACAAATTCCTTAGAATAAAACATTTATTGTTCAATGATACAATAATACAAAAGAGCTGATAAATTGAGATAGTGGCTTCAAGAGACAATGCGCGTGGGTAGGTTCCATTGTGCAGTGGGCAGCTGTGCTCAGATGCAGTATGTGCCTTCCTGTGAAATATAAGCATTATTTAACATCAGGGCTGGGGAAACAGGACCTGTTTGTGGGTATGCACAATTGATTACTGGTTAATTTATTACTTTAATTTCAATGTGAGGGAAATTTAAAAATCTGTTTCCAATAGACAGTGGGCAACATTTTCAGAGTTTTAAGCAGGGCTTATAATATCAAGACGATAAGAGTCAGAAATATCTGGTATGTCTGACAGTCAAAGATATCCCCTCTTGCTTCTTAACATAGCCCTTTGGAGTCAGTGTTTTTGATGCTAAGTTTTAAAGATATAGTAAGGAGAATTCTATTGTAGTTAAAGTAGAAAGTCTCAATTTTAGAATATGATATCTTTCATAAGACCTCTAGCCCTCATGTTGGCTGAGGAGGTTTTAAGAGTTAGCAACTAACAACTATGGTGTGGGGTGATTCTTACATTTTCTTTTTTTATATATATTCTATTCCTTCATTTATTAACATTACTCAGAGTAACATGAACATGGAGTATAACTTTTTTTATTGTTAAAAGAAAAATTTACATTTACTCCCCTTGTACCGGACTTCCCGCTCCCCCACTACCCCCCCACCCCCCCCCTGCTTCCTTAAGATGGGTCAGGATACCCTGCCCTATGAAAAGCCCAAGGCCCTCCCCCCTCCATCTCGGCTGACCTAACTGGACTCTCTGAATGTGACCGCCAATGCGGACTGACTGAGAAGCCAATGATAATGGCACTGGGACCTATCTCTTCTGCATGTATTGGCTTTTTGGGAACTTATTCTATATGGATGCACATATTTTTAGATTCTTACATTTTCTAAAGCCACGAAGCCTCCTTTATTTAGTGTGTCTCCAAAGATACACACACACACACACACACACACACATACACACCCTCTGGCTATGGGGTAGTTATTTTAAAATCACAATATAAACACCAAATGCTAGAAACATTCAACTTTTACAGGTACAGCTTGCAGTCTGTCTGTACCATATGTTAGAATTACACAGTACACCTTACAACCTGACTCAATCTTTAGGAAACCATAGTTACTTTCTTCTTGGAACTTTCCAGTAGTCACACTATTAAAATAGAAAAGGATTTGTCCTTGCTAGAACAGGTGTCGACAGTGACCTTCAGAAATCATTCTACAAAATTCTGTGTTTTTGTGTCTGTGAGTGTTCCATTTTTCCATGTAGCAGAAAACAAGTTACTCATCTGGATTCTTACTGCAACCAGGTTCCAATAACTTCAAAGGATTCTGTGACTTGAATCTTATTTATGTGTCCAGAGACCCTTTAATTCTCTCAAACCTGTCCTAGCATATCACCTCTTCTACATTAAACAATAGTCAAAATGTATCATACAACCCATAATATTGCTTGATACCAATACTTGACTAAATATCCCATGTCTTGTAGCTACAGATCTAAATCTCCCATTTTTGCCAATTTTGCTACATTGTGAATTTAGATATCAAATTTAATGGAATGTTTAGACACAAAAGACAAAGGAAATATAGAAGTATTTTATCTTCATTACACTGCAACAAAATTAATTAGATGAAATGCTTGAAATAAGAACTTGCTTGTTTTACAGCACACTTCTAAATGGCAGTGTAGAGGATATAAATTCTGAGGATAAATTTTACAAATGTTAGGTTTCATTTCCATAATTATCCAGAAGTGCCAATGCAGAAGCTTATGATCAAGAACTTTTTGGTAGAATGTAGGCATTTAACACAATGATCTTCTTAATTAGAGACCTAGCTCAGGAAAGGAGTTAAGCTGGGGCCTCAGACTCTACACAAACAAGAAATATCTCTTGCAGTACCTAAGTGCAGCCACACGTGTGACTTCCAAGGCTAGGGTTAGTTTCCCTTAGGCCACAATGATTGAAAACAGAGTTTGATCTGAGGTAGTTAACTGACATGTAGCTTTACAGTTGGTAAACACTTCAGTGCTTAAGCATTCTTATCAAAACAGAGGGAAATCACATGCTTTAAAACTGACATTAATTGTGTGTATCTGTATCTCATCTTCACTGTTTCCTGGGGCTGGGTTAACCTGATGGTTTCTAAGAATTCACAAAGAAATACTTTATTTTTCTCAGGGTAGCCTATTCAGAATGGCGGTGAACAGACCAAGAGCAGTCTTAGGTCAGAGACCTCAAAGGGACAGGGCCAGATAACCAAGAAAGGGTTAATACTGCTGAAGTTTTTTTTTTTTATTTTGTCCAAACTCAAAGAATTTAAACAATCATTCCATTTTCTCAAAATTTATAATAGAATTAACAGTATTGAGGTGGTCTTGGACACACACACACACACACACAATATATGTATGTATGTATGTATGTATGTATGTATGTATGTATCTATGTATCTATGTATGCAATATATGACTGAGAAGAAGAAGAAATAAGTTGGGTTGTCACTTCTCCCAAAAACTGCTTAATCTGGGAAATTAGTGTGCTATTCTCTTCCAGTTAATATGGATTTATATAAAAATGTAAGCAAAGCACGATGCTCTCTAAGTAAGAAGGGGATATTTAATTTCCCTTAAAGAAAGTAAACAAGGATGAAAGTTACTAAAACCTGAGCCAAGGGAGCAAAAGTGATTTGGGGATTTTTATGGTCTTAGCCCATCCCCAATCTGAATTCCTGTGTCCTGGATAAAGAAGCAGTGCTACAAAGAGCATCTGTGACTAACAGAAAACTGTAGAGCCAGGGCAAAAGTGGTCCTAAAACTGAACTATGAAAACAGGTGAGGTTTCAGTGTCTAATTCTAAAATAAGACAGCACAATGCTACTGATACCTTCATATTACAATTTTAAAGTATCTTTTAACTTTATCTGAATACTTGTAATTTATTTCTGAGTTCCCATTTAATTTTCCACACCACCCATTTCCTACCTGTTGAAGTGCACCAGAAACTTAAGAGGATGAAGGATGTAGATGTTTATGGAACTGAGACATCTGTAACCCTACAAAAGGTGCTTTCCAAAAAGAATTGCTTGGTTTCTTTCTAGATACTTGAAAAAATTACAATAAAACTTCATGGTATTTTTCAATTTTTTAAATTAAATATTTAATATTGATGCATATATAGGATAATTTTTATCCATCCCCTTAACTTATCTTTTCTACATTCTCTTTCAACTTAATAACACTGAGTCCATTTAGCTCTGGCTATATGTGCATGGGTGTTCAACAATCTACTAGGGTGTTCCTAGCCTTCAGAGATGAAGGCCTTGATGAAAAGTAACTCTTCTTCTCCCATTGCCACCACCTGCTGATAGCTTTTGGGACAGGCGATCCATTCATGTGTCCTCCCCAATACTTGGTGGTAATTTGGTTTCTTTGATCTTGTACACATCATGTATACCTAACAATAGTGAACAACTGAATGGTCATCCCTAAAAGGGATAGTTATAGCATATTTTTCTTTCCCAAAATGCATGGATTATCATAAAAAAAACCCAGCTAAATGATTATTAGGGGCCAGAGGGGGTGGATGCCCGTAACAAAACAATATTTTACAAGCATGACAGCTCAGTTGCTAACTTGTTTTGTTTGTTTGTTTTGTTTTGTTTTAAATGTATTTTACTTTTTGTATATGAGAGTTTCGCTTTCACAGGTGTTTGTGAATCACTTTTCTGTCTAGTGCCCACAGAGACCGGAAGAGGATATCAGACCCCTGGAACTGGAGTTTCACATTATTGTGAGTTGGGAATAGAACCTGGGTCCTCTTTAAGAACAACCTGTGCTCCACGCCACTGAGTCAATTCTCCCATCGCTCTACACATTTTAGTTGTGTAAAAATTTCCCTTAGTTATATCATATCCACTTTAGCTATTAAGGAACCAGTTCTCCTTAGATCAACATGTTTGAAAGAAAGGTGAGTGCCATATAACGGGCAAGGGTTTTGTAGAACTGAAACACATGCGATTCATGTTTTCAAAGGTCAGTGGCCTTTCAAAAAGGAGGGCCAAATAAGAATTGAAGATAAAATAAACGTGAAAAGGCAGGACTAGAACTATAACTCAGTGGTGGAACGCTTGGGCAGCATGTCTGAAGCCCTGGGTATGAGTCCCAGTACTGGAAGCAAAGGTATATCCATGCTCAACTCTTTATTTTGGGAGAGAATGCAGAAGACTAAACAGGAAAACGCACGTATATGTGTGTGAACAGAAGAAAGACCATAAGCAGTAGTATTTTTAGTCTGAGTCCAGGCATGAAATATGAATTTACAACAGGGTCTCAGTAATTACATGAAGGGCATATTTATTATTAGAAGACATACCCTTTCAAAGCTTACTGCATCTGAAGAAGACCTGCGCCAAACAAAGAGTTTGGATTTGTGAATAGGATTATTTAATTAGACAAGAAGAAATTTAATCGCCTTGCTGGAATGATCCAGACCTTTTAAGAAAAGTAAAATGACAGAACTATCTGCATGAGAAATGTATTGAGAAAAATACACATGAATATTACCGCAGAGACCAAACAGATGGTGCCAATGGCAGCCATCGAGTCATACTGCAGATCTGACACAGAAAACGCTGAAAGGAGGAGGTGGACTGGGCAGGCATCTTTCTACAGGAAAAGGATGGGAACGGTTTGCAGACAGGACCTGTACCTCAGGAGTCGTGTGTGGCAGGAGAAGTCTCTCAGGGGTGTGGCAGGTCTGAATGTCTGGTCGCAGGATGTATATATCAGCTCTCTCTTACAGCAGCCGCTCCGAAGAAAAATCTGAGGGGAGCGCTCTTGTAGACACAAAACTGACTTTCGGAATATTTTTGTATCACCACTAAATTTACAGTGGCTCTGTTCTTAAACATAGAACTCTGCCGACCCCGCCCATCACAGTCACTCCACTTTTGAAAACTTATTTCACTAATATATTTAAGTGAAAAAGATCAATATATATAAAATGGATTATTCAACCTTTTCTTTTTTTGTAAACTAAAAACATTTTGTCATTCCACGCTTAATAAGCATTTCATGACTGTAAATTAAATTAAATTTCAATTCTTATTTGAATACAGATAATAAGCAGAGCGGCTTTTACTCTTCTGAATTGATTTAAAGCAAATTGTCCTATGTATTACAGCATTCTTAAATATATTTAAAGTTTTTAGAAATTGAGAATTATGTGAAATAGTCTAAGAGTTTAAACGAGGCAATTAGCTGGTTACAAGTGGAACTACTAGGCCCTATTTAAAATAATAAGGGCTGACAGTTATGGAATCTGAATTATTCATTGATAACTAGCTTTTCCTCATCTGCAGACCATGGCTAGCATTAATAACAGAGGTGTAAGTGTGATAACCAAAGAGTCTGACATTAGGAACATGCATGCAAATGTGCTAAATTCTTATTTAATTAAAAAGGACCATGATAGCAATATTTTTCCTGAAAAAAATCATTAGGCAAAATGTGCTTTCTCGTGTTACAGCTTTCCTTCTCTCTAAGGTAGATTTTTGCATGTGGAAATAATTGTTTTCAAAAGCATAATTTTTTTCTTAATATGTAACATTAATAAAAAATAAACACAAGTATTTAAATTGTTAAACCCATAATATACTAATTTTAGAATTGTAATTCCCTTATATTTACCCCTTTAAAAAAAAAGTAAACTGCATAGCTCAGCATTTTAATTGAAAGAGAAAAGCAAGCCATAATAAATTATATGCAAAGGGGCAAATAACTCTATTGATGATCATTTAATAGAAATGAGCACTGTGATTACCATGAGCCAATTTACTTCCTGGAAGCACAGTTCAAAACTAACAGAATAAATCAAGTTGTTAGATCCCATAATTTTCCAGCAAAGAAAGAAAACTTGCACGGGGTCACCAGGCATAAATCCATATTGTCCTTTACAGTCAGAAATGGCAGCTCTCAAGGAGGGACGTGTGTATGTATGTAGGCGTGTACCAAAGTATATGCATTAAAGCAACCTGATCTTAGTCTTGGAAAGAGGCTCGGAGAAAAGAAAACAAAGCAGAACCAAAGCAGCCTCCTTGTTTGTGCTGCACTTTTGTGGATTGTGTGAAAAGTCCAGGAGAGAAATAATTTAAAGGAGGAAGGATTTATTTAGACTCAGTTTATGAAGGTTTGAACCTTGGTCCCTTGGCCCAAGCAGGAGGACAGAAGTTCTTCCCCCACTGTGTCAGTCAGAGAGCAGACAGTGAAGAAGGGACTGTGAATCAGATGTAACCTTCAGAGACACACTTCCAGTGACTCACTTCTTCCACTCAGCTCATCCCAAAGTTTGCAAGATAGTGCCCCCAGCTGTGGATGAAGCATTCAACACAGTATAATGAGGGCACATTTCATACTCTATACATAATACATGTACCTACTATGGACAATTTCATATTCTATACATAATATATGTGATTTTTATGCTATTTTCAACATTGCTTGCAACTGTGTAATTGACACCTGGTAGTCATTCTTAGATTAGCAACAATCTATAGTACTCAGTCTACCTATCATCCTCAGCGGACTCCAAACATTACATTTATTCCTACTGTTTTGTGTAATTATTCTAGAAAGTACACCTTGGATCTCTTCACTCTCCAAAGTCTTCTCGATTGCCCACTGCCATAAAGAGAGTAACAATAACTCTGTTTATGAAAGAACTATCATGGGACAGGAGGAGAGTAGTGAAGAGGTCTTGAGACATAGTTTTGTACTGTAAGTATCCTCAGCTCACAGTTTCCAAATTGAAGTTCTAAGAGGTCAAATAATGTGCCCCAAGTAGCACATTTAGACTCAGGGGGCCAGAATTCAGACTTGTCAGTCTGACAAAAATCCAGACTCATAATCATCATAATCCATTCCCACTGCTCTCCTCTCCTGGGAATTCAATCTATAGTGCAAGAAAAAAAATTTGCGAATGTTCCCAAACACACTTGGATATAGCCTGACACTATGAATCCAGAAAGTATAAGATATTAATTAATACAGTTTTTAGTTGAAGAAATAAAAAAATGTGCACCCAAGTGAAATACAGGAAAAGATGATGCCCAGTTAACAGGTTGGGATAACTCACGTTTCAAGTCTTCTTCCTGGTACTCCTTGGTGGCACAACCCAGAGAAAAGAGTAAATGACTCTAGTTAAGTCTGCAGTGTCCCAGGAGTCTAAGTAAAGAGTGTTCTAACTTGGGCTTTCAGACCCATCTCTGGATTTATGGCTCTGTACCTATGCATTTGCGGCACAGTGGTCTCTTTGGAAAGACTTAGAAAAGGAGCTTTTGAAAGATGGCTTTTTTTATTAGTACCGATATATATTTCATAATGTGATTTTTTTTCAGTATAGATGTCAGTTACAGTACACCTATCATGCTCGGCAGATTGTGTCATTGGTCAAGCAGGAGAGAAACCCCAATACAATGATTAATAATCAATGTGTCTGGCCTTTAAGTCCACCCAGAGGAGAAATGAAACACTGATACAGAATCTCTCCCTGAAGGAAGAAAAACACCAAGGGTGGAAAACGAGGGCAGGATGAGACTCCCTTGGAGGAATATAAATAGTGAAGCTGTCTCATCATGGGTTCTGCTTGGTTTGGTATAAAATCTTGTAAGTGAATGATACATGAAGTTTACGTCATAGTTTCTTTTTGTAATAAAACCATTAATATAAAATAAGTAAAATATAAGGACACCACTTTCCTGCTCTTTTCTCCTTTTTTTTGACAGCTGCCCTCCTGCCCCCCTCTCCCTACTGAGCAACACAGATTGAAACAGATGAGGGAACACTTTGTGATACCCAGGCAGGAATTATTACAGTTTATTTCAGTGCTGGAGCCTAGTTAAACTGTCTCTGAAAATGCTAATCTTTGTATTCACTGTAGTCTAACTCCCTAATTTTATACTCTTCCATTATCCCTTCTTTCTGTCTCAATTTTCTTTGGTTGGTTATATTGACCCTCAAGGAGAAAAGCAAGCAGGTACAATTGAAAATCAGGTATACAATCCCATTGATTATTTTATGCTAATGAATGAACTATCTAGCATTATAATATTTCACTTTTTGTGCCCTCCTGGTGGTAGCAAAAGATAAATTCTAGAGTATCTTTAATTAACTAAAGGGGGCAGAGAGGAATATCTGTGGATTAATAATATTTATGGCCCTAAAAGGAACAAAATAACAGATGAAGGTGGGAGGGGTCACCTCAATGGTAGACAAATGTTAGGGAGTTAATTAAAACAAAATTCATGCTTATTTTGGCCTTTTCATCTGCATACAGTATTGATGCCAGAGGATAATGAATGGAAAAAATTTAATGTTCTTATTCTTTGTCCTAGCCAATATAATCTATTCTTTCCTTCACTCTCAACTCACATATTTCTATACATAGCCACCCAGCCAGTGATTGAAAACTTCAGGCAGAAGTCTTTGATATTTGTTTGATTTGTGACCAAAATTAATTTCTCGAAATGAAGTTATATGCAAACCAGCAGCTTAATTGTTTCATTTCTGAGCTTTGAATGAGAGTGTCATGGAAAAATCTCTCAAATGCAAAACAGTTTAAAGCCAATAACTGAAAGACTCGGGCTCTGGTTATTTCCCTCAGTGTTGTAAATAACATGAATTTTTCATGAGCTAATTGGTTACCACAAAGATTTGATGGAGTATTTGGGGAACAAGTCCCAAGAAATATGAATCCAGATTTTTTAAAAAATAGAGTGTGCATCCATACAGAATAGGTTCCCAAAAGGCCAATACATGCAGAAGAGATAGGTCCCTGTGCCATTATCATTGGCTTATCAGTCAGTCCCCATTGGCAGCCACATTCAGAGAGTCCAGTTTGGTCATATGCTCCTTCAGTCCTGGTCCAGCTGGATTTGATGAGCTCCCAATAGATGAAGCGCACTGTCTCAGTTGGTGGGCCAGTCCCTCACGGTCCTGACTTCCTTGCTCATCTTCTCCCTCCTTCTGCTCTTCCACTGTACCTTGGTAGCTCAGTCCCTTGCTCTGATGTGAATGTGGGTCTCTGGCTCTATCTCCATGCCTGGGGCTTTCCACAGGGCAGGGTATCCTGCCCCATCTCAAGGAAGCAGGGGAAGGGTGGTGGGGTAGTGGGGGAGAGGGAGGGCCTGGGACAAGGGGGTTAAATGTAAATTTTTCTTTTAACAATAAAAATGAAAAAAAAATAGAGTGCCAGTGATTCAATCTCTGCAGCATCTGTGGTGTTTGCTTCAACAATTTCTACCTTGGTCCTAATGACAGCTGATTATCTTGACTGTTCCTGGTATTTACTAAATCAGGAAACAGACAATGATAGATACAAATCTAGTCAATGTATATCTGAAATAAGGTCATCTTGGAAACTCTAAATTGATTTAGTAATAAAATAATAAGAATATGCAAGTATAACATATTAACAAGTTAAAGATGATCCAGCCTAGTACCAAATGTTAAACTTGAAGTTATTTATTGTGACCTTATGATGCTTTGTCCCAAAACAATATAAGAGGTTTGCTATCAGTTTTCATGGTCCATGTCGAACAGTTAAAATCCCACAATTATTGATTTCTCTTACAAATAACTTCTTAGTTTTTTACCTCGATCTTTCTTAGGCTTAATCTAATAGCTGACATCTTCCTCATAACATCATTAAATCACTGACATTCTGTCTGTACCAAATCTTTTATTTTCTATTAGAGTAAAGACTCAGTGAGCCTCCTAGAGTGTGCGATTGCCAGGACTTCCAGCTCATTGTAACTTCCGAAGAGAAATACCAACCTGAAACAAACTGCTCTTCTACAGGCACACCTCTTCTCTTTTCTTAAATTCATGCAGCTCATGGATCCCAGAAAACCAGGGTTTCAGGATAAGGTTGACTATTTTGTAGAAGAATATCCATCCACAGGAAATACATAGAGAAAAAAAATCTAGCTCACACTCTGTTCAGCCACCACTGGGCTCTAACTAGAGGCAAAACGAAAATATCCTTTCATAATTTAAACTCTAAGAATGAGTGCCTTGAGAAGACAACCTTTGGCTAGTTCACAAGAGGGCACAGGTAACAAACATGCAGAAACCCAGCCTGACTCTCTCTACCTCCTTGTGGCCTTGACTGGATTTGTTACTCTGTCAGTTTTTTGTTTGTTGCTTTGTTCCTGCTTAAAATAAAACTGTATTTACTTTTTAAATACCCCAAGTTGTAGCTGAGCAACATTACTCTATTTAAAGACAAAGTCTGAAGAGCAACTCAGAGCAGAGTATTAATGACCAGGAGACCTTCTAAGAAGCATTTTGAAATTTTAACTGAGTCATTAACTCAGGTTCAAAACACCTGTAGCAAGAGATGCAGACTCACAGGGAAGGATGGTAAGAAAGGTCTCTTCCTAGTTTGCTACTGTGCTCCCTAAGTGAAAGGCAGGCCAATCCAACTGTTCCACATTCTCATAGCTGCACTAAATCTCTTATTAAACTTTTACTGAAGCTCCTGCTCTTAAAGGTATTTCAGCTGTGTGACAGTGAAACATAAAAATATATGTCGAGTCATAGAGAAAATAAACTTTTTAAAAGTTGAGTTCACCCCCTCAGCGCTTACAACTTTTTGACTTTAGCCATGTTAACTTATATATTTAAATTATTCAGAATTTTTCTGATGAATAAACAAGACATTTGTGGAAAACTATAAAGAAACGATAGGAAAACAGTAGGATTAAAAAAAGGATTCACAGAATTAAAATATAAAACTTCATATTGCCAATAGTTCTGGCATTGCATTTATTTCTAATAATAATGTAAATAAAAAATTAAGAGAAAGAAACACAATTAGCATGGCTATAATTTGCCTTTTGAAATTCTGCTCTGGAATTCAAAGTCAGTATGATGATCACAGGTGTACTTGAAACATCACCAATGATTACCACACAAAAACGTTTCAATAACATTACAATTCCTTCTTAACATTATCCCTCATGGGACTTATTCTTTCACTAAATTACTCATTTTAATTGAGAATTATAAAAGTACACAGGGGGTATGCCATGCTGAGATCAAAATGACTGAGATTTCATAGACTTCCTTTCGTGTGTGTAGTTGATGGTAGCATGTTCCAGCTTAATTTAATAGATGAAATAGTTGTGCTCCTTAAATACAGAAATTAGATGAAGCAGCATTTGCTTTTTACAGTAGGGGTCTAAATCATTATATTTCTAATTTTCATCTCCCTCTAAAATCCCCACGGAAATTTTCATCAATAAAGTGTACCATTTCTTAACATTGTTGTCAGTCTGGTTTTTAAATTGCTTCTATTAACTTCAGGAAAACACACTCCCACTCAAGTTTCCTATGGAGGTCTTCATACCCTAAAATTTTCCATGGTCCCATTGCCAAATTATGACTGTGAAAAATAAGAACTCTCCCAGTTAGCAAAACAGAAAGTCAATGAAATGTGTAAAGAGAAAGGTTAATGGTATAACAGGATCGGTTTATATCAAAATATTGAAACTCAGACAGAGAAATAACACCTACATATAGAGAATGAAACATAAACATTTATATCTTGAAACTAATCTGGCACACAGCATGAGGTTGCCCAAAAATAAGATAGCAAGTGAAACACAGAAAAAAATAAAGACTAAATATAAAGATCTTCAGAGCTTTAGACATTCTGAAAAACCAGAACATTAGTACAGACTAAAGAAATCACACGTTCCATGCTTATTCTTCTAAAAGATAAGAAAGAGGGTAAGAGTCTTGGCCTAGACCAAAGAAGGGTGGAAGTGAGGGGCAGAAGACTCCAGATCTATTGATTGCTTTCTGAATTTGAAGCTATTTCTAGACTTCTCTGAAGCTGCTTTAGATTGTTTTGAGGAAAGTAAATGAAAGAACATAGTGGCTGAAATTGAAGCTAAAGGATGGGCAGAGGCCTATCAGAAGGGAAAGGGGAACAATCCTCTTGCCAAAAGTCTCCTCTGCTTGGGCTCCATGCTTCCCTTCTTTTCAGCCTTTGTTTCCATGTTTTCATGAAAAGCCCTCCTCTTGTTTGTGAAAATAGTTCATCCGTGCTCATCCCTGTTAAATGGCTCCTCTCTTTTAGCATCAGTTTTGAGCTGTTATCCTTTGCTGGAACCTTACTAATATAACAAAAACACCTGCCATTCATAGAGCAGTCAAGCCATACTCTCTAGTGTTGACCACAAGTCTATGACTGTTCATCATGCCCTGAGTGCCATCCACGTGGCATGACAGAAATCCTATGGAAAGTACTGCAAAAGGCATTAAGTCTGACGTGAGGCAGCCTGTGCTCAAGTCCTAAATCCGTATCTCAGTAGTTGTACCTCCCCACACTCCGGCTCCTCCTTCCATTCATGAACTACAGTGAGTACTTCTAAGAATCTGCTTAATAAAGTTAGTTACTGTGACATTAACAGAACATTAACAGAAGCCTACTGGTAAAAAACTATTAGTCTTCAACTAAATTCCATTTCTAGACCAAAATCTCACTGAAAGAAGCAACTGTGTTGGCTGGGCAGTGGTGGCGCATGCCTTTAATCCCAGCACTCGGGAGGCAGAGGTAGGTGGATCTCTGTGAGTTCAAGGCCAGCTTAGTGTACAAGAGCTAGTTTCAGGACAGGCTACAAAGCTACTGAGAAACTCCGTCTCATAAAACCAAAAAAAATATAAAATAATAAAAAAGTAGCAACTGTTTTTGGCTCACATTTGCATGAGGATGCCTAGGGAGAGATCCAACTCAAAAGAAACTAACGTCAGCCTGGTGGCAGGGATGTTCATCTAGACATTTCTTCTTTCTGTGCTTCAGAAAGCCATGGCATCCTGGCCCTGTGAGTCAGCAGACATCCTTTTGACTCTTTCTGATCTATGAAATATAAACTGAAATATAAAATTGATTTATTACTTCACAGGTAAAGCAGTTAAAAAGAACAGATGGGCTTTATGCTTCTTTCTGATATGCTGGATAAATATCAATTTCATTCTTTGAAAATGATAAGGCTTCTATCATCTTGGTTCTCTAAATAACTTGATGAAGCTAAGAATTTCTGTAAATTCTGTAACTTACACTGCATGGTAAGATGGGAAAGGAGAGATGAGAAGCTTTTGACATGTAAGGTTATTACACCAAGTAATCCACTCTGATTTGTAAAGTTCCTGTCAGCCAGTTGTAATATGGAAAATAAAGCTGCGAAGAGATGGTTATATGTGGTAGAGCATGTCAGTTATCTTAGCATCGGGTGGCTGAGGCAAGAGGATCTCAACTTTTAGAGCATACTGGAATTTATACTGAGATCCTAATTCGAAGACAGGGAGGAACGGGGAGAGAGCGAAGGAAATGGAGGAGAAGAAAGGAGGGAAGAGAGAGGAGGGAAAGCAGAAGACAAGGAAAAGGGGAAGGGAAAAGGAAGAGAAGGAAGGAGGGAGAGGGGAAGGCAGTAGAGAAGAAAGTATGGAGGGAAGAGGGAGCCTGGGGAGAAGGTAGGAGGAGGGGTGGAGACTGTTCTTTTCAGTCTCTCCAACCACATTTCCCCCAGAAACTACTTTGTCTTGCCAGAACAGCTTTAAATATCTTAGCACATTCACAGATTTAGTATCCATTGAAACTATCATCTGAATAAACACTTTTAAAGAGAATTTGAAAACTGCTTTAGAATAATAGTCATTATTTTCCTTATAATCATAGGAGCCTTAGATGTTGGGTAAGTATTAAGTAAAGCTAACTCTCCAACCATGATTTCCTGAGTCCCCCTTATAAAAAGATGTAGTAAAGTTAAACATAGATTTTTATCATGGTAGTTCCTATGCACCAAAGCTCTTAGTGGACAGTCCACCTGCTGGTTTCCAGGATGTCTTTCAGGCTTAAAGAGGCTGTACCCACCATGCTCAAAGAAGCACACGAACAAACAACTGATTCACTGTTGCATATCTGAAGTCAGACTACTCCACCTCCTCAGCAGGCTTCACAGCCCCTTAAAGCCAAGTTTCCTCATCTACAAATAGGAATCTCACAACATTTTTTATGATATTTATGTGGACTAACGCATAAAAGTGCTTAGGATTGCATGGGACAGTAATATTAATTATTAAAGATGCCACAACATTGCATAATCAAATTTTATACTATAATTTATGGTCAGGCGATGACACTGGGCATTATAAAAAGCTGATGAAAAGTAGTACGTACATTTGCACACATGACTGTCATTTACATACATGACTATATCAGATCAGTCAGGAAAATCCTGAACCTGGAAAAAATATTTATTTTAAAATGTCCAATATATGATTTCAGTCATTAAAATTTTAATAGGAAACCTTATATACACTCTAGGTTTATTCCTTCCCAAGCAAGCCTCACACTAGAACCCTTTTCATAAAATGTTTATTAAGTTAGGTTTTTCAGAAAATTACATATTCAGCATTTTACCTAAAGGGAAATAGAGAATTTTCATCTTCAGAGAGTTAAAATGTTTAGTATCGAAAACAGTATTTCAGAGAGTAAAAGTAAATATCAATTAGTCAGACCCTAAATGTAAGTCCTAATAATGCTTGTTAATCTTGCTAAGTATGCTTGTTTCATATGCAAACACGGAACAAACTATACAGTATTTTTCTCCACAAAATCATATTCAATGGCAAGTTTTTAGAGTGCTGTTCACACTGATATTAAATATGCAAAGGAAGAGCTCTCCCCATATTTTATTCCTTTAGAATATTTTAATAAAAGATTAACTTCTTCTGCCATGAACACTTTCATGTTTTTTCTTTTTTTTAGCTTCCAATATCTTTGTTCTGATTTCCCCTCCCTACACCTGGTTCTATCACCTTGAATCTGAGCCTTCTTTGCGGGCTCTTCAACCTTTCAGGTGCTGGTAGAAAATGACGGAGGTAGGGAGAAAGCCAGCAAACACAGTTCCAAGACCTCTTTGCCCCATCAGCACGCAACTCATTTAACAGTATACAAATGATTTAACAGTAAGCCCGACTGAGCTCCCAAAGGAAATCATTTCCATTCCCACCCCTGATTGCAGATGGAGGTCATGTTTCTTTCTCTCCTTACTCATTGCTCAGCCAAA
This sequence comes from Dicrostonyx torquatus, assembly GCA_028555095.1. Taxonomy (NCBI): domain Eukaryota; kingdom Metazoa; phylum Chordata; class Mammalia; order Rodentia; family Cricetidae; genus Dicrostonyx; species Dicrostonyx torquatus. The sequence continues at coordinate 437,997 of JAQHUG010000328.1, read as the reverse complement.
CTATACGTATTTACATACCGCCCCCCCTCGTAGTGTTGGGTAAACTTTTTGAAATCAGAGCAGTTTGTAGAGTTGTGCTTCCAAGAAGAGCATGTGGGGGAGAAACCTGAGCGATCTGCTCCAGGCATGGGAAATGAATTTATATTTCTCTTCTTGCTGCATACTCTTTTCTCGCTTTGCCGAACCAACCTGTATTTTTGGAGGCTCGTTTATATGATCTTCTCTCATTTTCTGGGGAGTTTTGTGAAACTAAGCTGAATGTGGAAAGGAATTGGATGGGGGATGGATATCCTCTGTCTGTTAGCAACAGCTGTATTTGTACACTTCAGCAAGAAAACAGCCATGGCTTCTGCCTGAGTGCTCTCTTAAATCTTTAAGAATTCCCTCCAGAGTTCTGTTCCTGTTCTTTCTCCTTCTCTCTGTCGAACTTGGATTGCTACTATCTTTCCTATTGCTTTATCCACGGTAATGCCTCATGCTTCCTTGGCTTCCCTGAGTTCTACCCGCATAGTTGCAGGCAGCTTCATAACCTGAGTCTCTTCAGTAACCTGTCACAGGGCATTCTCATCGTCCCCACTCTCCTGTTTCATGTTGCCTCAAACCTGATTTCACAGAGATTACCGAATGGTCTCCAGTGAACAGACACCACTGGGCACTGAATATGGTATCTATATAGGTGTATATCATTCTTTTGGGATGTTCAGTGTTTGCCTTATTGGAAATCCAGAAACAGTACAAACTGAAGAAAAGCCTAAACTGAGGATAGGTAAACACCAAAAGTGGTTAGAAATCTATTATCTTCAATACTTCTAAGAGAATTTTCTACCATGTGTTGAGATTCTCCGGCATTCCTCTCATATGTCATCACCATTTGTATTTGATAAGATCAACATGTGACCTAACTGAAGGTCAAAAACCTTGGGTCCACTACTAACAAGTTGTATGACTTTGGGAAAATTTACCATGTTTCTTGGTATTTACATTTTTCTAGTAGGGAAAAGCATACTTCTGCCACATCTCAATGTTAATCTTACTGTTTGCACAACTCCCTTAGAGAGTAAAAACCTTCAGTGGAATATTTCTCTGTAGTGCATGCCAAGTCCACCTTGTCATGTAGTCCATAAGTCCTACCATATGGTGCTAAGTTCCTCTCAACAAGAGGAGAGAGGATCTAGCATACAACATGTACACTATTGTCCCTCTGCTTGTGGAGGCAATTACTAGATCTCTCATTCTTTACAGTGGCATGTCCAATGGGGTGATATTTGAACTGAAGTAATCGGAACATGAACTTTTTCCTGGACTGGAAAGTGTGGGCCATCTGAAGTCTCTGTTCTGGGTGAGCACCCTGAGTGTCTGATGTAATCTCCCTTTCATTTATTTTACTCATAAGCCATGACTCTGTAAAACTCTTTTTGTAACATACCCTCTCTTCTCTTGGCCTACAGCCAGCTGAACAAACCCATCTTTTAACTCTTTTGGGCATTTTTTTTGACAGTTTGCTGCCTTCTCCTCCTCCTCCTCCTCCTCTTCTTCTCCTTTTTCCTCCTCCTCCTCTTCCTCCTACTTTTCTTTCTACTACTCATACTTATTATTCTTCTTTTTGCTTCTAAGTTTTGATTTTTAAATTTTATTATTTTTCTTGGATAATTTTGAGAAAAAAAGAAGAGGAAGTTGTGGTGATAGGAAGTGGAGAGAATTTGGAAGGAGTTGTGGGAGAGAAAATTACATCAACAAAGTATATTTTATGAAAGTATTTGATGATTATTTTAAAACTTAAGTCATATTCAAACATAATTCCTGTGAAAAACATTCTCTTTCTCTCCATTTCCATCACTGCTCTTCCTGCCACTACTAACATCCTGTCACACAGAGCCATGTATATCAAATCACTACAGCATGTCTCCTGTGGTCCTTCCTGGGTTTTAAGCTCTTCATTCTCACCTTTAAATCATCAATAGAACTCTCAGTACTGCAAATGATCATTCGGCTATTGAATAAATATGGTAACTTAAAAACTGAACCTTATACAGGATGGTTAATTGTATTTCTTTTGGCTTTCTCTTAAAACTCACTGAAGATGTATTTTTATAGTTATCCAAAGAAGCAAAAACACAGCCAGACGAACCAGAATCAACGTGGCAATAAATCAAGAACTATAAATGTAAGTTGTTGTCCTCAAATGTTCAGGCAGAGAAGAAATGTTATTTCACTAAAACAAAATTGTGCTGTAAGTTGACACAGATCTAAGGTGAAGAGACAAAGCAAGGCATGGAATTCATTCAGGAAAAACCTATGCAGTTATGGGAGCAGTGATGTTTAGTTGAATAGAACAGACTAAGAGAGAGTGGAAAGCAGATGGCTGTGTGAATTCTGCTGCAATGCCTGGAGGATGCTCCTATGACTAGCCCTGTGCAACATGTCCACAAAAGTCAATTGAACTTCATTAAGGACTTATTGATTCTTTTAAAAATTGAATGTATATTGTGTGCATATACACAGAAAACTATCACGGAATGCATGACAGATACCCTAGAGCTGGAGTTACAGGTGTGGCTGCCATACAGTTAGCTCCAATCCTCTTGAAGAACAGCAGTTGTTTGAATCACTTAGCCATCGCTGCAGTGCAACTTACATGATCTTAATGCTAATAAGAAAAGTACTATTAAGATGTAGACACTACTTTTCTTCCTTCTAAGTTCTACATTCTCAAGCTCTGGGAATACTCATGAATACTCCTGAATCACTTACTGTGCTGTGATGTTATGAACACTGGAGAAGACTTATGAAGACCTACAGAGCAAAAATGACTGAATCTCAGAGATAACGGAATGAATATGATAATGAAGTCTTGACGGAAAGATAAATTTAGAGATGTGTGTATTGAGAAAGCAATACACAAAGGAAGAAAAAGAAACACAAACAAGATTCGTTTTCGATAGAACCAATAAGAGGAGATAGAAAGCGCTCTCTGTAGACCACAGAGACACAGAAC
>JAQHUG010000328.1:409943-421709 GCA_028555095.1 Dicrostonyx torquatus | reverse complement strand
AAGACCCTCAAACTTAGGTTAGCAACATCTGATTTCATTTTGGTGAAATTGTTCTGGGCTTTACTTCTGACCTTTTTTATTGATATATAACTTATTTTTTTAAATACCTCCAGATATTTAAGGCATACAGATTGAACATTTCACACACACTTTATAAAATATATTACCACAATAATTGACATAGTGATTGTGGAAATTAAGTTACTTAATCACCTCACACCATGTGAGTGAAAGTATGTCAGTATAGATAGGACACTTAAAGTTTATCTATGAAATTTGAAATATCCAGTATAGTCTTAACTGCAGCCACCATGCTAGACATAGATCACCAGAAGTAAGTCCTATCAATTTTGCCTGCTATATTCTCCCACCAATATGCTTCATCCTAAGCCCTGCAAACATAGTTCTCTACTTTCTTTCTATGGGTTTTCTTTTAAAACTTCTAAACATAAGGGGGACTCACAGAATACTTGACTTTTGATCACTGGTTTGTTTTGTTTTGCATAATAAATCACGTGTCTAATTATGTTGTCAAGAATTGCAAGATTTCCTTATTTTTATTGCTGAATAATATTCCAACACACACATACTCAAACTGTTCCCGTATAAGATATGTGAACATATAAGTTAACAATGTCTGTTTTTCAAAGACATTTTCTTTCTCAGGTTAGCAATAGAGTCACGATCTATCTTCCCCATGCTCTTCTGTAGCTGGGGTTACAAGCAAATACAACCACCACCATCATATCTAGCTTTTTTCAAAGCACGTATTAGTAGTGCAAAGCACTTTATTAAAGTATAATCCAAGACTTCTATTCCTGGGTTCATATGCAGCAGAAAGACTTGCTTATGGGCATCAAAAGAATACACAGAATGTTCACGATCCCTTATGTTCAAAGAACCCAGACGTAAAACAACCCAAAGATCCATCACTCTTACAAATGACAAATAGCGTATAGTGTTTTTCTTATAATGAGAAATAATATGTAGTGAAAACTTAATAGTACTGCTTAATCTTACATGTCATACACAAACACCATACTTAGGAAGTTCCAAAATAGACAAACTAATTGTTAGTGGTGGTTGGTGACAGAATAGGTTTTTTTTTAAATAAGGAACTAATGACCAAGATAGCAAGAGAGATCTCATTTACATGCTATTTGTACATTTGGGTGATTCGTTATAAGGATGTGTTTATCATATGAAATACAAATGTAATACATATGATTTTATTTACATGTGTTATAACTTGATAAATGTAATTTATATTTTATTTAATAGTTATTTATTTACATTTGTACTTGTGACTAAAACCAGGAACTTCAACATACTTCACAGACTATACCAGGGAACTATAGCCATAAAACTTAAAATTTTACGTGTGTGTGTTTAAATTTCTGAGAAACATTAACCTGCCTTTCTTTACTTCCACCAAATATATTAGCATGGCACATTTTAGATAAATCTAATATTAATTTTTAACAATTATTGACATTTTATTGCCAAGAATTTATTCTATGGGTCAGTATAATATTCCTAATGCTTGTCCATGAATTGATATGGTATTCCCCTCTGTATATTGTGAATATGTTTTATTACCCTTTGTTAATAAAGAAGCTGCTTTGATCTGTGGCAGGATAGAATATATTCTATCAAGGCAGGAAATACAATCAAAGATAAAGAGAGAAAGAAGACAATCAGGAAGACACCAGCAGGCACTGGAGAAGTAAGATGTGAGGTAACAAGTCATGAGTCTCATGGTAAAACATAGAATAACAAAATGGGTTAATTTAAGCTATGAGTTAATTAATAATGAGTATGAGCTAATAGGCCAAACAATTTATATTTAATATAACTTTCTAGATGATTACTCAGGACTGGGTGACCATAAAATGAAAGCATATCCTCCAGTTAAAATGAATAATATTGCTGCTTTTATTCCCATTTTACAGAGAGCAATGCTGTAGTTTAAAGCAATGGTGTAATTTGTTCAAAGTCCACGACATGTTAAGATATGTCTTTGGTCATGTACAATCTCATGGCCCCAATTGACTTGTTTCCAGGAGAGCAACTGGCCAGTACTAAAGAGAGGCAGGAGGCACTGCTAAAGAATTCTGTCTTGAAAAGACATGGAGAGATGAGAGGGGAATTTTGTTTTGTATGTCTTTCACCTAGGGGTTGGGATGCATACTGGAGACAAAATTTAGCTGCCCTGTTCAAATAAATTATACCTTAGATACACATTGGCTGTATCCTTCAAGCATCCTTGTAAGACGAATTCAATATTGTCTGAAGTTTCCCTCGCACTGAAGAAATGGTATACTTCAAGTAGTGAAGTCGTTTCTGAGCTCTATTGTTTATGGTGCTTACACCTTGGGACTCAAAGGCTTACACATGCTGACTCAAAGACATTTTTGCGAGTGGTTTTGTGACAGCAATATAGACTTGGAACACGTCCATAAGGCGATGGAATAAAATAGACTGTTGAAAAATGTATGGTCATTTCATCTTCAGTAGAGTCCTTAATATCACGAGGGATACCACTATCTCTGAAACATCATCTTATTGCAGATCAGAATCTAATTTCCTTCCCATTTTCAAATTATAGACTCTGATGAAATAAAATGAGCAAGAGAGGACAAGACAGAGAATTTAATTTATTCAGAATAAAAGAGAATTAAAATAATCTCAAAAAGTGTTAATCTAGAAAAGTTCTCTAACAGTGTAGAGGAAGTTTGCCAAGAAACGAGATTATGTCATTAGATTCAATCAAGTCACATTTGACATCGTCCTGGGAGTTGTTACAAAGAAACAAATTTCTTCAGGAGGAAAAAAAAGAGTTGTATTGAATGAGAGCACTGATTGAAATGGTTAGCAGTTAGTACAATCATTTTGAAGGTAGAAAGTAAAGTGGAATCAGAATATTGAATCTTGTTTGATGAAATTCTTGAGCATTTGGGGTTTCTATTTGACGTTTTCGGTGTCATCATTCCAGTAAATACGGTACGCCGTATTTTTAAATGAAGGGTAATTTTAAATTCTAAAGATATAAAGATAACAGTATCACTGCGCATTTCACAGATCTGTTAAGTTAAATAAAAGCAGGTGTGGAATTCACCTTGTTAAACAGGATCTAAAGATGTGTTATTAGAGGAAGTTTTGGTGCTTATTTTAGAAGAAAGTATTGGGCACAGAAAAAAGATACCCAATGAGAGGTAAGACTCATTGTTCCAACATGACACATAGAAAGAAAGAAGGAAACTCAGAGAAGCTACCAAAACATTTGTTTATTAGTCCATAATACTGCAGCAATAGAGCAAGATGACATTTTAGTTAAATGACAGAAGGCAATTTTAAGAAATAATTTTTCAAATTCTTCATAAGTAATTTCTGCATCATGTGACATAAAGCAATTCGTCTAAAGTGCCAATACCTTACAACACACATATAAAGAAATATGTAAATTTTATCATAGTCTTGTTTGCACCTAGGGAGATTTGAGAGCAATTAGCAAAAGGTAAACTCACCATGTATATTCAGTTTATATATATATATATGTATTGTAATATATATATTACAATAATAATATATATGTATTGTAAAAATGTGTAAAGATGTAAAAAATAAAATTTTACAGTTTCACAAAATATTTCATCACTTTGACAGAATTAAATAAAGTAGCATTGAATTCAGACAATGTGGCTACAATTTTACAGAACACATGATCTCATTAGTTAAGGAAGATGTCGACTGAGGACCTACCATGTGGGATACATTATCTCTACCATAATTCCAACAGAATTTAATTTTTTAATTTTTTTTTATTTTTTGAGAGTATAATAATGTTATCATTTTCCCCCCTCTCGAAATTCTCCCATATACTTCTCCTTGCTCTTTCAAATTCATAGCCTTCTTTTTCAATAACTGTTGTTTCATCTGCATATAAATATGGCTTATTCATAAATACCCGTATACTCCTAAATCCACGTACTCCGTCTATGTAATGTTAACTCGTATATATGAGATACTTTAGTTGGGTTGCATTAGCAACTCTCAAACTCAGAATCAGAAAGTCATTGCTGTTCAGAAGGTTACTTAACCCTAAGAATTTTCTTGAGGTCCTCCAAGAAAACTTGTTTCTTCAGTGTTTTTTTTTTTTTTCAAACCACCATCACCATCACCTTTATGATGGCTGAATTTAAGAAGGAAATTCTCATTTTAAACACTGTGTTTTTTTAGCAACTTATCAAGCCGTGGCCTTTAGCTGTGGTTCAGTGACAGCCACTCCATTAAAACCCTGATGTAAACAAGTGGAGAAGGTGACTAGCAGATATTTGCACAGCGCTACTGTCAGGTAAATTTTTAAAGATAGGTTTTATGAACCCATTACTTACAGTCAAGGCTTTCTGACTATAGCATCTGAAATCATTTACGGAGACAAAATATTTTGTCAAAACATACTGCTGGGAGTCAGTATGTAGCTTCTTTTCTGTAATTCAATTTAGCTCTGTGGTTTGCATGAAAGAGAAATTCTAGCTGGGCAGTCACAGAAAGCCAGTGAAAATGACAATATGGTGAACATCAGAAGCAATTAAAATTAAATGCTTCACTCTCTTCATCTTATTTCTTAATAAATGGGTAATTGTATTGCAGTGTACCTGGTGGCAGGCTGAATTAGAAAGACACAGGGCATCATTGCTGGATTCCCCCACAAAATTTCATCTTAATTTTGAGATCTCCATAGAGAAAATAGCCACACTTTCTTTCCAGAACCTATGACTCAGATATAACAATGAAGAGAACCTTGCTGAAAAATAGCAAATTAAAAAAAAAGTTCGAGATAATGAAGACACACATACACACATACATTGAATTTCAAAGAACTGGTACTGTCAGCAGTGTCAGACTTTACCAACATAAGTTATCTAACACATAGATAGTTAAAATTGTTCTAGATCTGTGACAATACACTTGTCCCCTGCAAAACTTTGAGTTTTGGTAATAAATAAGCTAATGTAAGAAAGGGCTAAAGTGTTAGACGATTAAGGTGTGAAGTTTGCAGTGGGAATTCAGAAGTTGTAAGGTCTGTCTTGAAACTCTTTTATAAGTTGCTTTATATATATGACTATATACTCACTTTTGCAGCTTGGGTGAAAAAGGCATCACATATGAGGAGTTGAAGAAGACTGCTAAAGAATATAGATTAGTAAAAAACATCAACATGGAAAGATAGTTTGGGAAAAAACTAGGATATCTATCTATCTGTCTGTCTATCTATCTATCTACCTATCTATCCATCTATCTACCTATCTATCTATCTATTTATCTGTGTGTACGTGCATGCACTTGTGTATGTATATGCATACAATTATATACATATATATATACACATATATGAATTTATTGGAATAGCTTACAGGCTGCAGTATAACAATGGTTAGCTGTGAATGGAAAGTCCAAGAACCTAGTAGTTTCTCTGCCCCATGAAGCTGGGTGTCCTAGCTAATCTTCTGGATATGCTGACAAGGTGAGGGAAAGTAAGTGAAGAGCCTTTTCTTCTCCCACTGTCCTTATATAAAGGTGTGAGTGGCCTATATTAAATGTGTGTCTTCCAGTCTCAAGGTCTTGACTAAAGACTTGTGTCATCCAGCTTTAATATTCAGATCAAAGGCATAGTGTCTTCTTGCCTCAAGATCCAGAGTACAAGTGTGGCCTCCATATTTGTATTAAGGTTCATTCCAGATATAGTCAAGTTGACAATCAAGAATAGCTGCCACACTCATTCAATTTTTATAACCTCTCTTAAGGTCAATAAAACTGCTGTCTGCCTTAGGATAAGAAACAGTCAGCTTTAGTGTAGGTAATGTGCCTAAAGTTTGTCAGGAAGTTTGCAATATTACCTGACTCAACTAGAAGTGGTTTAGTCAAAATAAGTAATCGCCAGTTTTGGCTATTCATGCCTGTAACCTTAGCTAGTATTTAGGGTCATAGACAGGAGTATTGAGAATATGAAACCAGCCAGAGCTGCAGGAAATTCTGTTTCTCATAAAAGTGGTGGCTGAGTAAAGTTCAGTTATAGAATTACCACCCAGTTCAAGGTCTGGGTTTCTATTCACAACACTGAAAACCAGAGCAAGTGATTCGAGGTATTATAATTCATATTAAAATTCATAAAATGAATAGTAATCCCAATTGCATAACATTTTCTTATAAAACACCTGACCAATAATCACTCAATGGTCAGGGTCATTACTAACCAGAATAGTCTAAGAAACTCACAGTCAGGTAGATGGGGAGGACACAAGGTGCCAGAACATATAAAATATCCTGGGAGGGTCCCTGAAATAGGACCAGGACATTATAGAAAAATGAAAGAAAGTTGAGTGAAATGTGGACGATACTTGGTGGCACTGCATCTGAGATGCTTCATTAATTTTGACAAATGTACCATGCTAATGCAAGTCGTCAATAATAAGGAAAACTCACCAAGGGGTACATGACAATTCTCTGCACTGTTTCAAGCTAATTCTGTATACATGGTAGAGTTATGATGATAAAATTTTATGCAAGAATCCAAAGGACAGCTGTATAAAGCAATGTTAGTTTGTTAAGTATAACAAATATATCATACTAATATAAAATCTCATCAGTAAATAGAACTAGGTATAAAATGGATAGGAGCTTGACTACTTTTGCAGTTATTCTGTAAATCTAAAAGGGAAGAAAAAAATCTAAATTTCAAGCTTATTTTTAATTTACAGATGTACAAATATATTTTTGAAATGGTTCTCTTTTTGTCCTCAACAGTTTTATCAAAAAATATATACATCATGGAATTCCTGACTTCATGTGTGCATTATACCTTTCTGTTTTTAGGACTTGTGAGAAAAAGTAAAACAAAATTAAATGACTCACAAGTACTTTTACTGCATGTTGTATAAGTCTATAAAATGCTACAGTTCATTCAGGTAGATCACCACAACCAATTTGATACAGAAACACAAGTCATAATAAAAATAGTATTTCCACACAAATGTAGGAAGATCATTTTCTCTTTTAGGATTTCTGAGTTCAACAAGACTATGCTGAATATCCTAGCATTAATATGGGTGAGTAAGGATTTCAGTTTAGGATTCCTAAACTGCAGCAATACCAAAGAATTCACCTACCTTTATTCACTCTTCTTCCACCTGTATGTTTGCTACTAGACTTGGTAAATGGTGCAGCTTTTACATGAGAATCCAGAGGTGGGTTTTTCTTATGGGTTGGATATTTAAGCATAGAGCATGAAACATGTGTATCTCCTTTGGACAATAATTTCATTCCTCTATTTCACAAGCTGCCTTTGTAATCCTGCCATTGCAGTTTCTCAGAGTATAGTCTTTGTGAGCTCTATGTCTCTGAGAATTATGTATTTCCTTATAAAAGAGAGAAAGATGGGGAAAAATTTTAAAAAATGACAGTAAGGAAAATTTGTTATTTGTATATCAATAGATAACATTAGTTTGTGATCTTTGAAAACAATTACTTTATGAGAAATGTCATTTTCTCTATTTTACTAGGTGCTCCAATAATCTTAATTATCAAATTCCATGGATAAATTTTCTTTTTTCAATTATCAACACTACTTATACAATGACCTAACAAGATGAGTTCAGTGTGGATAGCCCTGACTTCAATTCCCTTGAACATTAAAATCATTTTTATCTGATGCCTTTTAACCATTAAATAAATAATTCTAAAGGAAATGTACTAACTAGAAAGATGACTGATAGAGATGTAGAGTTAATATGTAAAGTTACATATACATGTATGTAGTAACCTAGTAATTCTACTCAATATAAACATTTGAATATATAGGTTTTATATTCTGCTTACTGGGTAGGTTGCCTATGACATACACATCTCCTCTTTATCACAATTCTATCAAGGACTTCGTGGATTCAGGGAAGTGTGTGTGATCCAGCATTATCCAACAGGATATTTCCCTGAACTGCGGTAATACCAAAGAATTCACTTCTGACCATAATTATTGATCCCTGAGCAGTCAGCTCTTAAGTTGGATCATTCATAGTGGTTCTGGAGATTTCAGTAAAGAGCAGTGAGCCTCGGGTCTTGTTTCTTTGCTGAGTATGAATAAGGGAGTTTCCCTCTGTCACTGCTGACATTAATCTTGGGAAAGAGAACACAGAGAATAAAGGGAATTGCATTCTTAGTGACACCATTGAACCCATAAATCAACCTTTTCCTGAGCAACTGCTACTCTCCTTCCTTTAATGATGTGAAAGAGTAAATTGTTTTCTATTGTTTTTACCAGTTTAGGCTAGGGTAACAGTCTCAACGAAAGGTAAACTAAACAATGTAACACTCTTGAACCAATAATTATAAAATAATTATAATATTCATAAATATGTTATTATAGCCTAATGGCCAAGAAAACACATTCTGTAGCCAAACTGCCTAGTTTTAAATCTCTCTCTATCATTACTTGGCCACGTAAACAGAGATAAATTTGCTTCATCTCTGTGCCTCAATTTCCCCCTCTGAAAACAAAAGGTTTAAAAAAAGAGTACTTTCTTTTGAAGACTGTGAGGTGTGAAAGAGGCAAGGAGTGGATAATAGAGTATCTGACATGAAGTGATCAATGTTTACATCACTTTGAAATACTGAGCCAATGCTGTCTGATACTAGAGTCAAAGCAAGTTTATTGCATGTGACTCTAGACTATGTCTACAAATGATTTGAAGGAGTTATAGACAATGATTGGCATTAAAGAATAATAAAAGCAATTTACTTCCAACATATAGAAAATGAAGAACATAAATAAAAAATACATCAATCTGCCTGATATTTTCCATGTTTTAACTCCTTAGAGTACACTAATTCTATTAAAATTTATGAGATATATTTTAGATATTTTTATCTTTGGCTACTGTCAATACTGACAACTTTTAGCAGCTTGAAGAAATTATACAATCATTTCCAGGATATCTTAATTCAAGTTACATTGGTATTCACATTTTATTGTTGATAGTACAACATAAAATTAAAATGTATTAAACCCAAATAAATTATAAATTCTATCCAGCTGCTTCAATAATTTTCTAGCTTCTTTTATAAATTACAAATATTAACAACCAGTAACAGGCACCAAATGTGTAAGAATAATAAGCAGAAAAAAAAATAAAACATACAGTTCTGAGCACTGAACCATTTCCTAGAAACTGGTGAAAAATGCTTTTATTTTATTTTATTAGGAAGACCCATTCAGTCCTGCTTAACACACACCAGGAGCATAGTTTAAGAATAATGGCAGGGACCAAACTATGTGCTTAATACAGTTCTTTGCACACAGAGGGCACATAATAAATGTATTTGATTGGATGGCCAAAAGAATCTAGTTTAACATTTATTCTTCATCTAACAACGGCAACTTGCAAAGTACCCACAGAGATGATGTACTTTCAAATATTACACATGGCCCACTGAGTACAATTGTAGTGGTGCCCTTTCATAATATCTTCCATTATAATCTTCTATCAAAGCTGAATGAAATATTAAAGTGAAGTGTGCATGCGGTGATTAGTGATCTAGCCTTTCATTTCCTGAAGATTTGGGAGTGATTTGACTACTTGTATCAATCCGTAAGTGGGGGAGGGGCCCAGCTCTTGCAGACAGAAAGAAATCACGGTACAATATCCTCAAACATTTCCTGCATGTCCTCTGAATAGGAACAAATCCAGATCATTGTATTTACAGAGGATAATGTTTTCATGATGTTGCTACATTTAGCTCCCTTGCATTCTGTGCTTAGTATAATAATAAACAGAAAGCTGTGAGCCATGAGTGAAGCGTCTTCCATCTGTTTCTGACAGATGATGCTCAGGCTCCTGATAATTGGGGAAGTCACTGCCACAGAATGGAGAGAAGTTCCCGATAAAGTGTGCAGATAATTACAAACTAAAATTTTAAATTATAGCCAACATTTTTGAGTTTGCTTGCTTTCATTTGTTTGGACCGTCAGAGGAAACAGAAAAGAGGTCTGTCCTCCTGATGGGAAAATAATTGTTAGTTTTTCAAAATCAATAAAGCTCATAATAAAGTTTAATTTTTAAATTCCAAAGTTGTTTAACCAAAAAAAAAAATTCCCTGCTTGCAACTTAGAAAAATACTTTAGTGCCAGAGAGAAGGCTGCAGATGGTAAAATGTAAAACATAAGATTTAGTTTCATAAAGAAACTGCAAGCCATAAATAGCGACAACAACAGAAAGCACAGAAAGGTACTCATTATGGAAGAGAATTTAAGAGGAATTTAGCTTTAAAATATCAACAAATACTAAGACACTTATCCAATTCTTTATGAGTCTCCAATAAGCAATAAAGTCATGAAACAATACAAATTTTATATTTCAAAAATAAAGCTTCTTAAAGTTTATGGGACACACCTGTTTTTGCTACATTTGTTTGTTTTATTTTAACTAGTTTCATTACAAAATTCAGACTTACCTTGAACTTGGAGCCCTTTTGTTCTTGTCTTTTAAATGCTGACCTAATAGGTATGTGGTGCCACACTCAATGAAAAACTCCAAAGTCTAGTTAGAATTATATTTCCTTGGTTACTGTAGCAAAGGAACATGGAACCCTTTATGTATTAGCTGACAACTATCTATTTTAAATTAAAATGATCGACTGTGACAGTATTGGGCAAAGTGAATTTTGTGAGTATGCGGGTCAGTTATTCACTCTCTAACATGAAACATTATGCACATGTCACCTACTACAAAGTTCTACAGGAATCAGAGGCATTTATAAGGATCATCTCAGTAACTGATGATAAGTAAAGCATCTATAACAATAATCTTCAGCCCTTCAAGCATATGAAAATTGCTGGGGGCATTTTGAAAACTATCAAGGACTAGACTTTAAGCAAAATTTAATTGTCTCCTCTAACACTCTAAATGTTTACATCATATCCATCTTCTCCAAGATGTAAAGATCTCCAAGATCTAAAGTCCTAATACTCTTGGCTTGCTGGCACTTGTGGTCTGTCATCAAAACATCTTACTTGTGTTATCTCCTAAGCTCTTACAGTACAACGTTGTGGTTAGAACTTGGAGTTTCTCTTTCAGGTACTTCACTTCTAGCAGTTGGAACATTGCTAGATACAGATAAAAAAAAGGTTAACAAAGCTCACACTGCTCAGATAAAGTACTCCTGTGTAGGACATGGCCCTCCCCAAAGCTTTTCCAGGATACTGGTTGTGCCAGGAACATCTATCTCTGGCCAGTTCCTGCTTTCACCACACTGGTTTTCTCTCATCTCCCCAGAGGATGTGGTAAGTGATTCCATTATGCAGTCATCTCAAGCATAATCCCTGGTTAGACACAAATATTATCTTACTATGAACCTTCATTCATAAAGTCAAATGTAGCAAAAGTAAAATAGGTAGATACTGTACAAATGTATTCTTTTCCTTAAGATAAAACCATTCATCCTTCAAGGAAGCACATGAGTCATGGGTTATCTTTAAGGGAGATAAAACCTTCCATCCTCCCAGGAAGCTCAATAAGCTCAGGAAAGAAAGATCTCAAAGGCTTCAAGAATTCCATGAAAGGAGTCAGAGTCAGTAAGCCTCTGCCTCTCCAAGCATATAGAAGCAGCAAGGACTGAACGGCTTAAAGAAACAAGCCAGCTTTTCATGGCAGCGAGTAACAAAACAAACATCCACAGATACAAAAAAATCGGAGTAACCACATGTGTATTATC
>JAQHUG010000328.1:369064-391673 GCA_028555095.1 Dicrostonyx torquatus | reverse complement strand
ATTAACTCTTATTTACTCAACTACAATAAGAAATCAGAAGTAGAAACTATCCTTTGTATATAACACATATTAAATGCCATACAGGTCTATAAGGCCCTCTAGTATAAGGTAATGATAAAATTGGTCAGCTATGGGTAGTAAATGTGTTAGAAGCCTCAGAATTTCATAAGAAACAAAATGTAACAGGAAATTTTGGAAGAAAGATTTTTTCTATCAATTGGCAACAAGCCAAGGAAATTAAAAGGAAATGTTCTATTTGTTCTTTGTATAATCAAGCTGCATTATCTGCAAGGAGTAACCCAAAAGGTACTCAAAAAAATGAAATTTGACAAATAGATACATTTTATTTTGCAGAGTTTGGAAAATTAAAATTTGTGCACTATACCATAGATATAGTTTCAGGATTTCAATGGGCAACAGCTTTGAGTTGTGAAAAAGCTGATACTATAATTATAAATTTATGAGAAGATATGGCCATTATGGGGATACCTGTACAAATTAAGACTGATAATGCTCCAGAATATATCCCTTGGAAAATGAAACCATTTTTGGATATAATAACATAAAGCATATGACAGGTATGCCACACAATCCTACAGGACAACAGTTGATAGTATACTGTCAATACTGGACAGGAAGGACCAAAAGAAGGCAACTGATGAATTTTGTCAAGACAAGGTAGGAGAGATCTTCAAAATTCTTACTTCATAGGAAAGTCTGTCAGATATTCTAAGCCTGAAGGCCAAAGATGGATACCCTAACACTGCAGAAGAATACTACTTTTGCCGTTTTTAAAATTTGGAAATGTTTGCCCTATAATTCCTGTTTACTCAGGTAATATTATATCTTTCTCAGGTATCTGATGGAGTTGAAGATGTCGAGTTATGATTTTCCTTGTTTTCAAATTTAAAAATAGAAACACAAAAGAGATAAATTAAGTTTGATAAACATAAGTGCTTAAATTATTTATCTAAGAAAATGTTTTAGAGGTCTAAAATATAGCTTTGGATTGATAGTACAAGTCAGGATAAAAAGTGAATTTTATAAAAAAATTTTCAGCTCAATAAGTTAGGATAGATAATAAAGTAGTTTCTCTGAATTTCCAAACTACCAATGGACTAGACATTGTAAATGCCATCCTTTCTTGATAATTGTTCTTATTCTGTATAGTTTTACTATATTAGAGTTAAAACCATTCCTTTTTTTATAGAAAAAGAATGAGAAATATTAGGGGATATTTGATAACATTTCATTTGCATTGATTATATAAAATTAATCTTAGGTCAGGAGACTGAGTAAGCAACTAGTGGGATAAAGAGTAATCACAGAGCCTCAAGGGGCATCCAGGAGGCATAGAGCGACACAGGAAATGGTAAGGAGGGAATTGATGTGGTGGGTTTGCTTTTCTGGTTTGCCAGAGCAAGGTTGTTAGGTGAAGCCAGCAAGGAGAAAGGGTTAGTTAGTTTCTTCTCAGCCTCTCTGAGCTCACAGGTTTTCACCCCAACCTTTGAATCTTGAGTTTTATTCATAAATACTATCATAGAGATTTTGTCAAAGATATCTTTAAGTGTCAGCAACAAGGCCCATGCCTGTGGGAACAGAATTCCTGCCAATCTGTGACCTGAACAGCTGGAGAGCTGCTGGAGGAGCATGCTGGTGAGGTGGACGCACAATTGCTGGCTGAAATAGTGTTAGATTAAGGCACAGCCACTGTGACAAAGCTAAAACAATATGCTTTGGCTGATATTATAAGGTAGATATTAGGGTGTAAGAATAACTCATAAAGTTGTATAACTTATCTGATTTCTCTTAAAGAATAAAGAGCAGCTCTGCTCATTACAAACAATAAGAATAACAACAAAACAAAACAAAATAACTAATAAAAGTATTCCAGACAGGATGCAGAATGCCTGTGAAATGAGAAAATGCTTGTCTTTGACTTTGTCTAAGATCCTGAAGGTATCTAAGAATACTCATAACAAGTTATGGATGAAGAAAAGTTTTAGTGACATTGGAATGGGAAGAAAGTAATGGAAAGGAAATTGTCTTAATTCTAAGGACAATCAGAAGTCATCAACAGACTTTTAATCTCGTTTTCATTCTTTTTTGAAATCATTCTTTTGCTATTATGAAAATGCATATGAATAAGTGACAACATTAAGGAGTTAGTTCTATTTCAAGCTAAGAAGTAATGCCAGAAAAAGTCATGCCATTATGTAAACTAACATTGAGTAGCATTTGACATGGGACACTGATAAAGGGGCTGCTGGTGACCCATTTTTACTTGTTTTGCTGTGCTTTTCCTGTGCACTGTCCTCCTCTACCTCCTGTCACACACAGCCTATGTCTGCTGGTCATAGGGGGGATGGTTCCACGTTTACTTTCAGTGTCCAAACGTTTTTGTTTTTATGGTTTTTCAAGAAAGGGTTCTCTGTAGTTTTGGAGTCTGTCCTGGAACTAGCTCTTGAGGACTAGACTGGACTTGAACTCACAGAGATCTGCCTGCCACTGCCTCCCTAGTGCTAGGATTAAAGGTGTATGCCACCACCACCAGGCCCAGTGTTCAAACTTTTAAGGTTTGAAGCTTTCAGATTCACAATTGTCCTATCTTTTTTCTCATGAGTTCTAGGGCTTTTTATTTTGGGTAACAAAGAAAACCATGTTAAATGTACCACTTGAAAGAGATGTTTGATCTTATTAGCCAATAGGCAAATGTGTTTTCTCACTTAAAAGTAAAGTGTGAAAGGATTTCTCATTGTTTCTCCTCCTTTTGTGCTTCCAACGAAACGTGCTAACAGGAGAGGTATAAATCGAAAGACCTTTTTCAACTTAAATATGGGAAAGATTCATAGCCTCTGTGGACCTTATACTGAGTATTGTCACAAATAACTTAATCACCTTAGAATTATAGATAACTCATTTTTGTAAGATTTATCACATAAAAAATAAAACACTTTGTAGTACTGTGAATTATTTATTTCCTAAAGTTATCTGGGGATTCTTTCACTTTCTTTTATAGACAGTCTCTGTTTTATCATGAGGGCTTAAAATAATGTATTTAAATGAATAATGTTTAATGACTTCCTGCAATGAGATCTTCCTACTCTAGTAATAAATTATTGTAATTATTTTCTATTTAATGGTATATTTAAAAGCAAATATATACAACATAAACAAGGAAGAAAGAAAGGAAGGAGATTAGAAAAGAGAAGGAAAAGCAGAAGTGGGAAGAGTGACAGAAGGTAAGAAGAAATAAATGGAATGATAGGGAAGGAAATGAGGATTAAAGAAAAAAGGGATTAAGTCAACTATATTCATTGAATATCAACTCTAAATTGTTGTGTGCTTACATAGGCTTACACAGCCTATTTCTTTTTTTAAATAAAAGTCTTTCCTGATTCTGAATGACCAAATTAAGCTCACATACAGAGGTCTACATTAATTATAAACTGGTTGGCCTACTAGCTCAGGCTTTTTATTAACTCTTATAACTTATATTAGTACATAATTTTTGTCTATGTTAACTACATGGCTTGGTACCTTTTATCAGTGAGGCATTCTCATCTTGCTTCTTCTTTGTCTAGGTGATGCCTGCAGATTGACACTTTCCTCTTCCCAGAATTCTCCTCTTCTCATTGCCCTGCCTATACTTTCTACCTGGTCACCCCGCCTATACTTTCTGCCTGGCTACTGGCCAATCAGCATTTTGTTAAAACAATACAAGACCATTGTCCCATGTCAATTAAACAGAATAGTTTAAAATAGGCACAAAATATTTTAATGGAGATAATTATGGTTGTACTTTTATTTTAATATTTAAGTGATGTAAAAGGAGAAAAATAAAGCAAGGGATCCAATAAAATAACAATGAAAGGGACCAGATGATTTCATCTGTTACTTGGTCATCCCTAACTCTGAAAGTAGAAGACATATTCCTTATGAAAACAGAAGATTTGCAACATATATGACAGGAAGATAGGACTGAAGGTTACTTTTCTAGTGTTCTGCTTTTAGGTTTAGAGTATTTTTCCATTGGGAAGGGTGTCCGCTGGTTGGCTGGATTTGCTAGGGCTGAGGATAGATAGATCCTAGAGCATTCTTGGCCCAGTGCTTTACCTCTGACTGAGTTACAGCCCCAGTTCTTTGCAGGTGTTTTAATGAAGCACCGATAAATTTCAGGTTGCTTTTCTTAGGCCAGTCATGTTTATAGTCTTACCTTTTCATCTGCTTCACCAGATTGAATAATATATTTATTCATATGCCTGCCTGGGTATCCTGAAGCAAGGAAATCCTGAACTAGTGAATGAAAAAGAGGTTTTAGTATCTTGTTATTGAAGGATTCGGAAACTGAGTGATCATTTTTCTCTAAGGGACAGTGTCCTTTGAGCATAAAAGATTAAAGATATCTAAATCTTCTCAAAACTGTTGTTTTTACAATATTTTTAAATCATAAAAATATGCCAAAAACCTGAAATATAATTTCTTTTCTGAAAAATAGAAAAAAATTTGATAAATATAAGATCCTTTTCAAGTTAATTATTCTCAATAGAATACATAGCAACTTTTTTCTAAATAGAAATAACCAATAATAAATTGAAATGGCTGAAAGATCCAAGGTGCTACATTAGAAACACCCCAGTAGCATTACACCCAAAAATTATCTTCTAAATTCACAAATAATTCTGAAGTTTAAAAATCAGTACTTAAGTAAGTTAAAATTCCCAGAAATATTAAAAATCCTAGAAGAAACAAAAATACCAGAACTAACATAAAATGTCACTATTTTTCAAAGTATTTTCCCCCCTAGGAGATTTCACGGTCAAAGTTCAAGTAAGAATTTTTTGGTATGATGAAACTTCAGAGAAGCAAAATGAACTTGGAATTGGTTTCACAAGGGTTAGATATTACATGACAGAAAGGTATACGCAGCATTCATTCAGTAATTTAGCAAATAATTATATCAGGCCTACTGTATACCAATCCTGCCTCATAACTGACCAAATAGATAGATGTAAGTAGTTGGTAGTCTAGTGTGATTGGCAGATGATTATAGATTAAAGAGAGAGAGAGAGAGAGAGAGAGAGAGAGAGAGAGAGAAAGAGAAAGAGAAAGAGAGAAAGTCCAGATGTATCCTGCTATCATAAATTTCACACTAGGGGAAGTTAGTGAAGACCACAGATACGCTGAGTCATAAAGAAAGAACAGTACTGTCCTGGATAGACAGGGCTGAAAGGAGAGTGAAAAAAAGGCATGGGATGTAACACGAGGGCTGGCTTGTTGGGGTTACTGTCCTGCCCAGTACTCCACAGCCAGCAAGCCCCAAAGAAAATCACACAGAGAGTCTACATCAGGTTGATGGCCCATTTTCTCAGGCTTCTTACTAGCTCCCAGAAATTATATTAACCCATTGTTCCCATCCATGCCAGACACATGGCTGGTACCTTTTCTCAGCTGGGACAGGGACACATGCTGCTTCCTTGGAGATCTGCGCAGGAATACTAAGGGAGCTTCCTGCTTCCCAGACGTTCTCCTCGCCCTGACTCTACTTCCTGTCTGGTTGACCTGCCTATACTTCCTACCTGGCCAATCAGTATTTATTTAAAACATGATTGACAGTCTCCTGCACCAATGGGAAAAATGAGGAGCATGATTTCCTCCAGTAAATGTGAATATTTAATTAGTCAAGTGGAGGTATAGGATTCACAAATTACATCACAGATGCAGGGGACACGTCTTGAGTGTTGGTCATAAGTCAGTCCTCAGAAGCAACATGCTTCAGGCATCTGAAACAGTCATGGGAAAGTTTTGAAAGATTCTCAAGAGGGGGAGTGTAGTGGATTGTAAAATTTAGGGGCTTTTAAATCACCTAGAATACATGATTCTTGGCATGTCTATGGAGGTGTTTCAAGAAGGGGTTAATTGTGGTTTGAAAGACCAACCTTCCAGCACATGGTCGAGATATGAATCGGTCTGAGGCGAAAGAAATGTGTGTACCTGTTTACCTTCCCTTCTTCCGGAGTCAGTGCTTGTTGTCTCTGACTCATTCTCTGCTGATAGAAAACTTCATGTTTCCCACATGGACTCAATGCCAGCAACTCTGAAGGGATTGTTCATGCATTTAGCTCTGGATTGGGGCCGCTGAGGCATCCAATTTCATGGACTGAGCAACTACTTGCTTCTCTGCTTCTCCAGTAAACTGATAGCCATTGTTGGACTAACCAGCCCCTATTTTGTAAGTCAATCTCATAAATCTCCTTTGGTAATTTTTATGTTCTGTTGGTTCTGTTCCTCCAGAGAACATTCCTTAATACAGGCAGAAATGGGGTTTTCACAGTGGAAATGCAGTCCTGGATGTGAAGATAAATTTGCACCAAGTGGACTGGGAGGGAAAATTTAGTGCCAGCCAGAAATAAGAAAATCCTAACTTAAGGAGAGGATATATCACTCAGTTGATATAGTGCTTGCTCAGCATGAAAAAAGTCCAGGATTTGGCCATAGACACCTTGTAAACTGGATGTACTGTTGCATGACTGTAATCCAAGAACCCAGGAAGGATTTGATAGCAAGAGGATCAGAAGTTCAAGGTGATCCTTGAATAGTTTGAAATCAGTCTAAAACAAGCAACTGTGTCAAAAACAAAAACTGTCTGGAAAAGTGTCAAAAAATGAAAATAAACAAAATCTTAACGTGGATAATATATATTATATTAATATGGAATAGACTGGTTGAAATTACAAGTGTATAAGAAGATATAGTGATGTCTTCCATATCCATATCCCTATATGATATATACCACACTGTGATCAATTGGATATGCCAACTCTAGCATGAAGCTGGCATTCTAAACATAAAATTATAATCAATGTTATAAATATGAACCCAGTTACTGTGCATGCAGAAGATAAACCAGTTTGCATGTTATTGCTTTTAGGCTGAATGCCTACAACCCAGTGAAACTAGACATACCCAGTAGACAACTGGATATGTAGCTGAAATATTCCAAAAGAGAGAGCCCGATTTTTCTATAGACATGGAAAATGTCAGTGGAACTAATAGTACTGGGTAAGATGTCTAAGGAAGGTAAGATGTCTCAGATGTCATTTCAAAATCTACAGGGGTTTGTGTGTGTGTGTGTGTGTGTGTGTGTGTGTGTGTGTGTGTGTGTGTGTGTTAAAACTTGAAATCTATACCCAGGTTTTCCCCACCAAGTCTGGAAGTTATTGTCAACATGATTGGGTTTAATGATGTTAAACCCATTTGCAGGTTAGTGAGGAAAATTTTTGGGTTTGTCTGTGAGGGTAATCAGAGGTAAACCAACTCTGAGGATTCTAATCTAAAGAAGGATTTCCAGGTTTGAGCAGGCCACTTTGTTATGGTCGAGACTGGGGAAGTCCAGGCCTTGGAGAAAGCAGTTTACAGGATCTAGTCTCCAAAGATCACATCTTGACTTAGTCCTTTACTGTCTTTGCCCTTCTTCCTGGCTACCAAATTCTCTTCCCTCAGTACCTTCCCACCAGGATGGGCTTTGCTTCTAAGTAAAATGCTTTATTTTTCCTCTAAAGAAATTCTCTTTGTCTTATTTTTATCATAACTAGAAAATGCTAATTAGCACACATAGTTGTGATACCCTCTCAGTATACTAAAGTCTTGATATGCAACTGTTACCTTAGCCAAAAATGATCATATACCTGAATGTCTTGGACTGGAGATTAGTGTTCCAATGAAGACACAATAATCTATAAAGAGCATAAGAAGTTTCTATGGATATAAGTAGGGAGTTCATTTAGAGTTTAAGGGAAAGGAGGAAGATAGAAATGTTCCTTCTTTATGAGGTTTGATTGTGAAGAGGAGAGAGATCAGTGGGTACATCATCTCAGTGATAAGGTGAAGTTATTAGCTAATTATTTCCTTTTATTACAAAATAACTAGACCACCATGGCAACTTGCACTATTGCCCCACAACAGAGGTAAGGAAAGGTATGTTTGAACTCCAGGAAATCTTTTAGGGTACCTTTTGGTGTTACCATGTTCAATATTTAAGGTGAGTAGGAAGCTGCAATACCCTGATCCAGGCAGGATGATGAACAATGCAGACTATCTAGGAATGAAAGTCAGGGTCACAGTTCCTGGAAAAAAAAAAACTGAGAACAGCCTTGGCACTTGCTGGTGGTAAAGAAAATACAAAATGATTAATATGTAAAAATCAGGCTAAAGTCATGTGGCTAGTCACAGGAATGGAAAGTTTCCCAGTTTAGTGGTCAAGGGTACGTAAGTCTGATTGTCTTTATAGGTAAGCCTTCATTGAAACTATTATTGGTATCATAGACAGACAGAGCGCAGTGTGATAAGGACTTTGAGAAGAGTTCAGCCCCACAGGGATAATCTCTTCACATAGTTCTCTAAGGAAGGGGAGGTCAGGCCCACAGGGAGAATCTCTTCGTATTGTTCTTTAATGAAGGGGAGTGAGTGGTCCGTACTTATCCTGGACAGTCTATAGTACTTAGCATGTGTCCTGGCCTTCAGGCTGCCTCTGATTGCAGCTGACAGTGGGAGGAGATCTCTGCTATCTTGGGAATTGTATGTGATATCAGATGCTAGGATAGGAAGAACAAGCATCTATGAACAAGTTAGTGGATGAACATTACAAAATTGTGTGACCATGGGTCACAGAAACCAGGACTAGAGATGGCACAATTACTTGGGTCCTATTTTGTAAAAGACCTTTATGCACATATGTGCATATGGTAAGCAGAAATTTGTATATTCTCTCCTCTATTGATTTATAAGTCATGCAATATCAGCAAAAATAATTTTCACCAGATAAGTGCCCAAATCTATGCTTTCATATTTAAGTTATAGGATACTAAAAGACTAAGCATTCCTTGGAGTATTTTGCTGCCTAACATGTATAAGTATAATTTTTGTTGTTGTTCTCTGTTTGTTTTATACATGGGATAGTTATGTTAGATAAGATTGTGCCTTTGCTATTGTCTTCATGTAGAGATTAGGCATGACAGAAGAAAATGTGTTTGAGTGTCAAGTTGACAAGGGATGGACTTGTGACAGCCAATATTAATTGTCAATTTAACAGGCTCTAAAGTCACCCATACAGCAAGCCTCTGGGCACACCAAAAACGTTTAGATTCTGTTACAACAGCAGCAGGCCCAGATGCAAGGAGAACCAAGGGGAAAGCTGTGGCTGTTTTCCTACCTGTCATTGGGTCTTGCAGGGAGCAGGGGCGTGTCTAACCCGCTGCTCTTCCTTGTGTTGCTACTGCCACTCAGGCTGCCATTCATTACTGATATTAGAACCTAGGTTCTTTGGCTTTAAAACATGGATGGAGACCAGTGGCTCTCCAGGAGGCCTCCAGGCCTTCAGCCCCACATTGGAACTACTGAGGCACGGAGTCTTGTGCACTGAGTGACTCTAAGTCTCTGCAGTGGGAAGGCCGTCATTGATGCACTACCCAGATCTCAGTCTCTAAGGTGATCTAATGAAACCCCACCTAATATGTACATTGATCCTATGGACTATGTTCTTCCACAGAATCCAGATGAAGAAAAAAGGTTTATTGTTTTGGGGTAAGGATTATTATACCTTTTCTCCTAAAATTTAATTTTAAAAACTCTCTTATAAAAATGAACTTCTGCTAGGCATAATAGGACATGACTTTAATCCCACCCAGCACTAGGAAAACAGAAGTAGGTGGATCTCTGTGAGTCCAGGACCAGCCTAGTCTACATAGCAAGTTCCAACTACACAGTGAGTCTCTGTCAAAAAAAGTCCCAAAGTTGAATATCTTTGCATAAGAATAATTAATTATTATATGCAGTTTACTTACTAAGTGAACAAAAACAAAGGACTTAAAGTTTGTGTGCTTTTTAACTTTTTCAGAATCATTTTAGCATTCCTGAATGGAATCTTTTACCAAGCTATGGAATTCCTTACCTATCATTCACACTTTCTGCCTATAACAGAACAAGTTTAAATCACCTTGGTTCAACTGAAAAAATTAATCTTCAATACAAAGTTTAACAAAGAAAATCAAATTACACTTCAAGAACCTCACTGCTGCCCACAGGTGCACTGTCTAAATGGTTTGTGAGCATTTGCCTAAGAGCTTTCACCATTCAGAAGTCTGGTGGCTCTTGGTCACCAAAATCCGTGCTCTGTGTCTTCCCTTCTCATTGCTGGCTGTTACATATTGCAACAACAGGGAAGAGCAGTAGTGGAATATGCGATTAGTAACACCCATGCTTGCTTCCCTATCAAAAGCTTGCTTGTCAAGCATCCTGACTCTATCTAGCTCAACAGAGTAGATGCCATGCACCAGACAGGTGGTGACTCACTGAGTCTACCTGGTTCAGACAGTTAAAACTGAGTGTGCAAAACTAGAAGTAAAGAGCTTAATATCTGCTTGATAGAGACCCTGTCAATAGCTTAGGTTCTTATAATGACTTAGAGATACTGAACTGGGCCTTCCCTGTGTTCTGATGGTCTCTCCAATTGCTACTCCTGACTGGTGTTTTGATTTCTCTTTTTCCCTTGGGGCTGGAGGAGGAGGGTGGTAGAGAAAGAGATGTATACTCATATACTCAGCTCGTAGTCACTTCAATTAGTCGCCAACCAAAGATTTTTATCCTAGTAGCAAAACCAGTAAGAAAAAAAAATCTTTTAAATTAATTTGAAGATGCCTACATTTCTAGAATGGCATTGCTTTAACAGGGCTATGCAAATGAGTCCAATTTAGCATCTTGTATTCAGCTGGAAACCATTGCTAAATGATCAGGATAGCCAGTCACAGATATTAAAATGAATTATATCTAATCTGAATTTTAGTCACGCTACATTAACTAATAGAAAGTTATTAACATTTCAAGAGAAAAAAAGCTTTTGCCTGCAAAATTAACAGTGGCTGAGATGTGACCTGTGAGCCATGAAGCCTGATCACTGTAATGACAGTGTAATGGCATATTTACATTAAAATCTCGGCAGCTAATATGGGATTCAGAATTGGACGGTAAGTCGAGGATTATTTAGTCTGGCCTGTTGGCCTTTCTCTAAGTAGTTTTTTTTTTTTCAAACTTCAATACAAATTTGAAACTTTTCATTTCATGACTATTTATGTGGCCAGTTCTACAGCTCCGTGAGTCGCTCCCCTCCATCTTCCCAGATTTCACTTTCCCTTCATTTTCTCACTGGTTCCTTTTAGGCACTTTTCTTTCTGTCTGTTTTTTCCGTCACTTCCTCTTTCTTGCATTGCTTCTGTTTTTTCTCTCCCTTTGACTTGATGAGCTCTAAGAAACTGCTGATGGTGCCAAAACAGGAAGAGAAAGAGAGAGAGCTGCTCCTTTGTGTGGGCTGCTAGTTGGTGTCACAATTCAGGCTACTGGGGTATTTATTCCTCAACTCCAGTTTTGGAAACCAGGAAGGTACTATTTTACAAGGAACACTGGTGTGAAATGAGTATGAGCTGCTCCATTGTTGGGACCCTGAGAAGCTTTTCTGTTATGGCTGTGCTGTGTGGCACTTCCTCCAGACTGAAGACGCTTCATTTGCATAATCTGCAGTGCTCATTTAGTTCCTAGACTCAGGTCATTGCTACTGTGTCTTTCCATTATTCCTTTCCATTGAAGGCAGGAAAGCAGAATGAAGTCAAATCATAGAATAACAAAAAGGAGGAATCAATTATTAAAAATTTTAGCTACTTAAGCGTGAAAGAGCATTATTATTTTTATTTTTAAGAAATTACCTAGGCAATGGCCTCCAAATCTAGGTTGAAAAGAATCCAATTCATAAATTCTAAAATCTGTCATTGAAAGAAAGGTTTGTTTTCTTAATCTGTCAAATTTGTAAATAGTGGACTCCAACCGGAACCCTGAGTAATGAAGAAGCACTTATCTTTTCTAAATGGGAAGTGAACAAAAGAGAATTTGGGGTGTTATAATGGGTTGGTTTTTTTGTTTTGTTTTGTTTTTGTTTTTGATGGCTTACCCTTGGACATTTTGCTACACATTTGTTTCAACAATTAGTGCAGAGCATTCTTCTTTGATCACAACACAAATGGATACATGTTTCCAAACTGCAACTTTCAACAATGTCGTGTTTTCTTTTCTTATCTGACCTCACAGACTATGTTAACCAAATATTTCTTTGTAGCTATTCAATTTACTTTGTCTTCCAAATAAGGACTTTTATCTGAAAGCTAAAATAATTTCACCTGTTTACACTATGAAATTATTCACAAATATAGTTTAAAACAGACTCCTGTTAACCACAAAAAATATTGTGATAAAAATTCCAACCCAGCCCATTTCCTAGTTAAAACGGGGGGGGGGGGAGTATAGATGGTGAGACCATTTTGAGTGATGTGACTCTATTTGACTTGTCTCCTGGGCTCATGGGTTCAATAAATATGACTAATGCATTTTTCTGTAAAAAAGCATTTTTCTATTTTTTGAAATATTTATTAAAATGTAGGCATATTATAAATACTGATTGAAGAA
This sequence comes from Dicrostonyx torquatus, assembly GCA_028555095.1. Taxonomy (NCBI): domain Eukaryota; kingdom Metazoa; phylum Chordata; class Mammalia; order Rodentia; family Cricetidae; genus Dicrostonyx; species Dicrostonyx torquatus. Next base: position 379,166 of record JAQHUG010000328.1, on the reverse strand, counting down.
GTAGCTTGAAATTTGATATGGTATAATATGCAATTTAACTTTAAATGATTTGAACTTTATTTGATATTTCTGAATGCATTTCCAATATTTTGAGATTTTTTTTCCGCAGGAAATGAAATTGCTAGGATAAAATAAACCGACTACTCATGTCTAATTTTTCTTTTGAAATGTATCTCTTTTCACCATGTAAATTTATTTTTTTCTGCATATTTACAGCAAATATAATCCTTTGGATGTAAGTACTAATCACATCAAATTTACAGGTTAAATCAAATCACAGGATGTCATTAAAAATACAGCCTTTCTATGTTGGGGTACTTAGTACTGAGAGTCATATTATATTATGTATTTCCTAAATATGTTTCCTGTTATTGAGTCAAAAAGTAAATAGCCTATGTGTTTGGAAAGCAAATTATAGAGTCCTAGTTGATAGCAATCAAGTCATATATATATATATATATATATATATATATATATATATCTTAAAAAAGTAAATTATAAACATTAAACTGCATTTTCTGCACAGAAACATCATGGCTATGTGTTAAGAAACCACTGTAAAGAAATAATATTCAGACTGAATTTTAATGTTCTTCATCCGAGGAGCAAGAATGGGTGTGGCACTAATTCCTCCTCTGCCTATATTTTCCCCCTCAGCAAGGCAATTTCTTTCTGCATAAAAGGTGTGCCACAACTCACACCAGGCTGACAAGCACATGGGAACAAGACGGTCTCTTAGTTTTTATACTAACCCAGGTAAGAAATGTGTGTTTTTCCCATTGACTGGGGACCTACCTCACAGTCTTTCCTGCTGACTAGTTTTAAAGAATGCTTTTAAGTTTTATTCAGGAAAGGAAAGTAGGCTTTCTAAATAAATACATAAAAAGTGACTCATGACTTAGAAAATGGCATCATTTTCTAAGCAGTTACAGGAAAGGATGAGGATTATTTTTACTCTGATATTTTGTCTTGTACTTTCTTCATAAATATCTGCTTATTTTAGAGTTGATTGTTCTGATAAGAAAACACTGTGTCTATCAGCTTATTTAGTTCTGTTAAACAAATAGGACATGATGCAAAACTGATAGTCATGCTTTGATTGTAACCATTATGTCACACATTGTCTCATCTGTAGTTCTCATTAGTTATTTCTCCTTACTCTGAGTTCATGCAGCAAATTCTACTGCACTAAGTACAGATACTAATCATAGCAAATTTCATTTTTTGAAAACCTGTTCTTTACATGTTAACCCAAAGAGATCAGCATCATACATAACATGGATAGATGTGTGCGCACGCACACACACCTCCCCCCCCCCTACACACACACATACCATATAGCTCAACAGATCAACTCCTGAAACATTAGGAAGAAAGTATATTTAAGGCCCCCTACCACATGTAGCATCAGCCAAATGAACAGACACTTGATTCTAAGTAATAGAGAGATCCTTGTGCTACAGTTTGAGAGATAGCATCAAAGTCTTCCTACTCAAATGTTCCTTCCTTTCTCTGTGAATTGCAGTTACTAAAGCACTTTGGAACTTTGTAACTTGAAAGGGATGAAGAAGACTATTAGCAAATTTTCCTGAATGCAAAGGAATTCCTGTTGTCATTATGCCCTAACAACTTGCATTTTTAAAACAAGGCAGTGCAATGTCTTTTTAAATCCTGAATATGTAGGTATCTGAAAGAACAATTCCATGTCCCCTCAGTTCGTGCTTTTCTTGCTGGAATCTTTCACCATTTGTCACAATGTATAAAATGATTTCAATGTGGAGGGAATTTCTTGGTGCAAGCCACACCTGTTTCCCACAAATGCCAAGGGCTGACCTGGCCAGCACCTTAGAGCAGGAAGTACTATGCTCACCACACTAAATCCATCAGCTCATCAACTGTAACCCTGAGAATGACAACCATCTCTCCAGATGGAAAAAAAGATTAAACTAAGGGAAGGAACCGGGCATTCTTTGTTGAGATCCAACACAGGCAGTGAATAATCTGTTGCAAGAGACTTCAAGTAGAAACACTGAGTTCTTGACAAAATGAGCAGAGTCGAACATGCTTCTGTTAAGCTGGTTTCATAGCTTGGATAGATCTCTTAGTTTTCTGTTACTATTTCAGTTTCCTCCCCCTCCTTTCCAGTGTCTTTAAGAGTAGAGCCAAAATAGACACAGAAAAGCATACACACTTTTGATGACTATCAGTGTGTCGTATCCTTTGCAGACACAGAGCCTCTTCAGAACTGCATGAGCCTATACTTCATAGGCAGTAAGGCATGTCTAATCTAGTAAACAGAGTTCAATGTCAGATTAGGATTGGATGTCAAATGACCCAGTCATGAACTTGACTGTGTTATTTTCTTTCTACCTGTGTAGCCAAAAAAGTATTTTCTTCAAAGACTGGTTTGCCTTAAATAAGGATAAAATGGTAAGACTATTTCTTTTAATATGATAGAGTAGCAGCCCATGGACAGCAGTAACACAAAGTACTTCTGGCCTTCACATTTCTTTATCATTTGTTTATTTAAAATACAAGTACATCACTTTCCTGTTCCTCTGCTCCTTCCTACTCCTTCCATGTCCACCCCCACCTCCCTCCCAAATTCCCAAACTTCTCTTCTTTAACCATTGCTGTTGCCGATACATATAAACATATAAATACAATTTCCCAAATGTGTTCAGTGTTGCCTGAATGTCTGTTTCTAGGGGTGAGCACTACTCACTAAGTAGTCACTGAGTTTGGGGAAAAATTTAGTCTCCTTGAAATAGTTGTCATCCGTAGCTCTTCATCTAGGGTTAAAACATATGAAATTTCTCCCCAACATTTTTGGCATGTCAAAACTGGAGTGTTACAATACCTGATCATTTGGAATTGTTCTTGTGTAGGCAGCCATGTTGTGGAGGTTTAATGGGTGTAGTTTCCCAACCATAGCTGGAAGGTACAATCTCATATAGTAGACCTCCTGGTTTTTCTGCTGTTTATAATGGTTCCATCCCTTCTTCCTCCAAATCCCCAGTTGCAAGTGTTTTAGATGTTTATATTTGGGTTGTTCATATAACCATTAGCTGATCTTTACAGTATGATGAGCTATCTTTTCCTTTAATGATCTTTTTGTTTGTTTTGTTTTTGTTTTTTTTTTGTTTTGTAGTGATCTTCTTTGTTTTGTAGTGATAAGTTTAGTAAGAACTACACTTATCTTCAGGCATAAAAGTTTTAGAATGCAGCTAGTAATTATGCTGGTTTAGTAAGTTGATAATAATAGATTTTCTTCTAAGATAGTGAGTGACCTCACTAGTTTCTGATATTTGGCTAGGCTTTTAGTGTTAGGCATGATTTCCCTTCTGTTAAGCAGACTTTGAGTCCAATTAGACACCTGTTGGTTTCAGCCAAGATATAAGTGGACTTTTAATGTTGTATTCGTGCTGTATTGTTGAGGTTCACTGTTGTCACAGATAACTAGGGATATTAATTGATTTCTTTCTTTAGCAGCTTGTAAAGCATCTTTGGGCACTATAAAGGCTAGTCCATAAAGAGGAAGATTTCAGGTCAGTCCAGTCCAAATCCTCAAGTCCTATGCCAGAAGTCCAAGGTGTCTTTAGCAAAAAGGACAAAAATTCAACTTCTGGACCAGACAATTTGTTGGAAATAGCAATCAAATTATTTGTTTGAATTTACTGATGACCTGTGTGGCCTCACAACAACTTCACGCTACTCTACTAAAGTGTGAAAGTCAACAAGTTATAATTTAACAGGGATGGGGAGAAGGACGGAGGGAGAGCTTTTAAACTCATTCATTGGAGGGATTTGATAGTTCTTCATGAACAATGGCCATGAAAACTGGAAGAGAGCCAACCCAGAATGCCAGAATGTGTGGAGAGAAATGTGGGGTACAGAAGGTGGTACTCCTGAATCCACAGAATTGATAGAGTTTGAAAACTACTCAAGAAAAAGAGGGAAATGAACAAAGAAAAGCTAGTGCCTATGCACACACAGTCAATGCAGTGCCTTATGTATAAGGAAGAGTAGCTGACTCTGTTACTAGAGACACAGTGAACTGAAAGCAGAAAGGAAGGGGAGACAAGCATTGGCATGTGTACTTGTCTTCCTTAGTCTGGAGGAAACTGGTCTAAGGAAGACATTCCGGAATGCAGTGGCACTAATAAAATGGTTGGACAATGATAGTGAAGTGGTATACCTCAGGCAGAAAGTTATCTTGGTGTTGTAGTCAAATGGGAAAAACCAGTTGGGTACTTTTCAACACACAGTCTCATAGTAATGTTCCTACATGTTGCTATTCTTGATTTCAGGTTCCAATAACGGAATATTTAGGTCACATAAGCTGAAAACTTCATATTAAACTTTCCCTCACATCTCAGTGGTTTATTTTGACCAAATCTAACTGTAAAGGAAATATGCAATTTGGTCTCTAAATTCGTAACCACAAAAGTCACTTCTGTTAGAATGAGGAGTAATAGTACCTGTCCATTAAAAAAAAAACAGATAATAAATATTCAGTACTACTTAGAAGAAATGTACAAACATGGAGGTATCCACCAGCTAGAATTAAAATTGGCCTCATTTGTCCTGCTGTAACAATTGATAAAAAAGTGAAGTTCAAGGTCATGGTGCTGGCAGGTTGACTGTTTGATGAGGACTGCTCTGTTTTTCCAAAATAGTACCTAGTGCTCCAGATAGTAAAAGCTGAGTTCTCACATGGTGGAGAGCACAGAATGGTTCCCTGTTTCTCTCCAGCCCTTTAATGAAGTTTTTAGTAGGATTTATGCATCTGGGTTCCTCAGTGGCCGCATCCTCTCTTAATGGCCAATTCTCTAATTCCTGTTGAAAATAATATTAAAAAATAGCTTGAATTTTGGAGGGAGACAGCCATTTAATCAATAGCAGTAGTCTTATGAACTAACCACACTTTTCTCGTGTGTATTCAGGCAGAGTTAGTCATGGGCACAACTCAATGGATTTCTGAATTCAATGACAGATAAGAATAGAAGGCCCATGTAATTCCTTCTAACCCTGACATGTGGTGATTTAACAATGGCCCTTTCACAAGCCTGCTCACCTCTCCTGAGCCACTCAGCTCCAAGCAAACTTTGGACAGAGTTGAAAGGTGCCACTTCACACCATGACATCAAATTCCTCTCTTTGTATCATTTGAAGATGAGTCCATATTTTTAAATGCTCTAAGGAAAAAATACTATATTTAATTTTCCTTATATTTCAACAGGCTGTATGAACACAAGTGCACATATGTGAGTTTCATATGTGTACATGGTCAACGCTTAGACAGATGTGTGTGAACTCATGCGTGTGCCTGTGTGCACATGTATGAGAAGTCAATATCAAGTGTCTTCTCTGTTTCTCTCTACCTTATTCTTTAAGATGGAGTCTATCCTAAACCTGACGCTCACAGACTGGCTGGAGTAGCTGTTCAGAAGCAGAGATCCTCCTATATCTGTTTTTCCTAACTCCAAGGTTAAAGTCATGTGCTACCGTGTTCAGCTTTTTATGTAGTTGTTGGAAATGTAAACTCAAATCCTTACAGAACCAACTCCCAGGTCCCTATAACATTTTTCTATAATATAAACTGAATATGATCACCCCAAGTTAGTCATAATTTGTGATATTCATATAACAATGGCCACTGAGAAACGATGCAAAAAATGCAAGTAGATGATAAATGTATTAGTCAAATTGTCTTTGTTACTATGGGGGTACCTTTGAATTTTTCTGTAGTTAAACTTTCAAGGCAGATTCTCAGAGGAAAAAAATTAAAGCCAAGAATTAAGATTTGATAGAAAGTTTTATAGCATATTCTGGGGAATATAAATCATGGGATGAGGTACTCTAAGGACAAAGGCATGGGCATTTGAGAACAGTCTAGATTAGGCTTGTATATGTCCTTCAATCAATTGTAGTCCACAGCATAAGCAATGATACACCATCCCCAAAATGCATTTTTCTTTGGTTCCTGATGAGAAGACAAAACAGGCACAAAAATTTCTTTCTAGCATTTATGTTGTTGATTGAGTGCTTATGCTTTTCTCAGGTAAGATATAAAAGGTAGCCATGAGTCAGGTCGTTGTTCTAGTTTCATTTCCATTGCCATGATGGCAATACCTTGACAAAAGCTATTTTCAGGACTTTGTTTGGGTTACAAATTGTAGTCTATCAATTTGGAGAAATCAATATGGGACTTTCAGTAGCTAGTCACATCATATCTACATATGGGAGCAAAGGAGACAAACACACCACCCTACCTGCTTGCTTGCTTCCAGAGTTTTCCTTCCTTATGTAGTCCAGGACGCCTGTTAGAGAATTGAGTCTCCACAATGGGTTGGATCTTCCAAAATTATTTAATAGTCAAGATAATGTGTCACAATCAAGACAAGCTACCAAAGACAAAATGAATACAGATAAAGACACTCACTTAAGACCCTCTTCCCAAGTGACTCTAAGTTGTGACAAACTGGCATTTATAACTGCCCACCACAGTTGTTTTCTGAATTCCCACAACAGAAGAACAGCATATCCAAGAATAATTCCAAATGTATTAGCAGATTATTTTCATATGTGAAAATTAGGGCACTTGATTTTTATGGGCTTTTTGTCCATTTTTCTTTTTTGAGACAGGGTTAGCCACCAAATTTCCATCTTTTTATTTCTTTGTCCTGGTATTTTCAGTGCATGCCACCATGTCCAGCCCAAATACAAGATACCTTACTGTTACCTAGGGTTAACTTTTAAAAATCAATCATGTGGTGATCATTATATAACTATAAACTTACTCAGCAATAAGTCTAAAACACCTCTTTCTTACACTGCTTGGGAAGATAACTAGATACATCGTCATTGCAACTTCAAAAATTTATATATATATATATAAATCATAGATATATGGTTTGTATCAGTGTTCAGTGGTTAAGATCTCTTATTGCTCTTACGGAGGACCCAGGTTTAGTTCTCAGCACCAAATGATGGCTCACAGTCGTCCAAAAGTTGTGTTCCAGGAAATTCAATGCCCTCTGTTACCATTTGTACACATAGGCTCATTTGCATTAGACAGATACATGCAAACAAAACATGCATGTAAAATAAAAATAAAACTTTAAAAAACTATAACAAGTATTATGGATTTATGTGCACATGCACACATGTAAAATAACAATATTTTCTCTTTAAAAAATATTATAGAACATTCATCAGTAACTTTAGACTTACAGTTGGATAAACTAAATAAGATATAATTTTAAATGAGATCGAAAGGGCTTAAAGTATCAAGTGTCTACTAAGTTTTCAATCTGTCTTTACCACATTCATTTTCCCAATGTTTTATGTAAAACTGACAGAAGTAATTCTCAAGCAAGCATGTCCATTTGCAATGTACAGAGTTTCTGTGTTTCTACTTCTAAATCCATTTATTGTAGCACAGTAATAACATTAACAGCAGCAAGAGCAAGGGTTCAGACACAGGCAAGAAGGGTAGTTATCAGCAAAAGCACGGGTGTGGAGTCCATGCATGTCCACGTTCTGATCACTGGCATTCACGGGGAGGAATTTGTGCAGTGGGTGGGAAGATTATTGCTAACGCCTTTCAGAGACGGTGAGGCTTTCATTTGCCAAACATAACTTTACACTTCTCAAGGCCAACCTCTGGCTAGGAGTCAGAAGATAGCCCCTTGGCAATTAGGCAGGATACACAGGTCACTGGCTGCCGTACCATGAAATATCACCAGCCCTTAGAGGGATAGCTGGTTGCAGAATGTCTTAACAAAGTGCACTTTTAATTTAGACTCTAGGATCCCCGTGACAGATGATCGCATGTGATATGTGCCATTCATCTGTCTGCTGTGACACAAGAAAAGAATTTATCCTGTAGTATTAAATCACAAATTGGTAAATTTTACAATATATTTGCAGGGCTTCCCCTTAACAATAGCTTTGCCATTGTGTGCCTTAGATGTGCACAGCAGTCTATGTGCACAGTCAGACATCCAGTCACCTTCTAAAGTCCACAGTGGTGTTTTGTGGTGGTTTTTGCAACACCTATGTAAAACTTGGCCTGACAGCTCTTTGTCCCCAATAATGCTTAAATAAGGGACAGTAGAACTGGAAAAGGAAGTGGAAAAAATAATGTGCCTCCTTGGGTCCTGCTTCATATCACCTCTTCCAGTTCAGTGACTGATATCTGCTAGTAAATTAGGAGTGAGGAAAGGAATGTACAAATGCAGCCACTTCAATATTTTCTTACCCTTATTTCTCACTCCTATTGTACTTGGAAGGATTTCTCTTTCATGAATTTTTTCCACCTCCCTCTATCTAGTTTGCCAGAGACCTAACAGCCAGGATGAGTCTGCAGCTTGGAGGATTCAGAGGTCCTTGAAACACTTTTGAGCCAACAATTCCCAAGGGCTGAGCTAGGAGACTCTGTGATATTCAACTCCTGGCCCAACAGAGATGACACAGGATGACAGGCTCCACACTCGTGAATTTATTATCACCAGTGGACCACCATCCCCCAAATCTCTCCTTTTTTTTCTTTCCCTCCAAATTCTCTTGCTTTACCTCATACACTCGCTGACCAATTTCTGATACTGGTTTTGCTAACAACAAAAATTCCCACTAGAGTGTTAAGGATTCAGCATAGCCATAAAACTTTTATCTTCTCCAATGCCTTTTTGTGTTGTTATGATAAAACCCTGAGAAAAAGCAACATGAGGGAAAGGGATTATTTGACTTACAAATTGTAGTTTGTTATTCAGGAAAGTCAAGGCAGGAATCTAGAGGCAGGAACTGAAGCAAAGACCATAGTGGAACACTGCCTACTGTCTTGTTTTCACTAAAAATTGTTACCTTTCTTACATAGACCAGACTTAACTGCTCAGTAATGGTGCAGTACAGGGCAGACTGAGCCTTCCTATAGCAACTGACCATCAAGAAAATGGCCCACTGACATGTCTATAGCCCAATATGATGGCAGCAAGTCCCTAATTGAGGTCTCCTCTTCTCACATATGTCAAGTAGAGAACAAAATATAACCGATATATCCAGGGACATCAACATTTCAAAGTAGACAAAGAACTCAAGAAATTGGTCATCAAAAGAACAAATAATCCAATAAAATAATGGAGTACAGACCTAAACAGAGACCCCTCAGCAGAGGTATCTAAAGACACTTAAAGTGTCTAAAAGACACTTAAGGAAATGTTCAACATACTTAGTCATCAGAGAAATGCAAATCAAAAAAGCTCTGAGATTTCTCAAAATCTCTATTTAATGTTTGAGAGCTTAACCAAGAAATAAAAACTCAGACTGCTGAGACATCGCTTGGGAGTAAGTGAGTGTCTGAGCTCTACCACTCCACATATCACAGAATATCTGTAATAGTTTTGTTCGGTGAACTCTGGGCTACAAATGCGAATTACCGAATCAAACCAGTGGATCTACTCATAACACATAAAATCTGCCTGCTTGTACTCAGGGGCTTGGCCCAATAGCATGAATGCAGTTCATGGATCTGTTTGTTTTCCTATCTTAGGCTAACATTGTGTGAACTGTGTGGTTGAAAAGCCATCCTTTCTATGAATGTGGTATGTGGCCCTGTTGTGTCCTAAGACTGAACTGTTGTTGGTCATTCAAAGGGAATTAAACATTATTACTGATTTGAAGGCATTTTTGTGTAACTTTTCCTTAGTCAGATGATGAGATACTCATTGCAACATGCAGCTGAAGTTCTCACTGGTACTTGGATTTATTTGTCTCTCTTTGCCCACCCACCACCAAGTCTTGGGGTCCAGAATTATGTTATCCATCTTTTAAATTTTATTCCTTGGGACACAAAGCACATTATGTAAGAAAAGATTATTAACTGTAGATTGACTATCCATTGCTTTATGTCTAATATCGATTTATGAGTAAGTACATACCATGTTTGTCTTTCTGTGTCTGGGTTACTTTACTCTGGATATTTTTTTCTAGTTCCATCCATTTGCCAAAAAAAATATCTTCAACAAATGATGCTGGCATAATTAGATGTCAACATGTAGAAGAATGCAAATGATCCATAACTATCTCCATGCACAAAACT